>VDFB02336642.1:0-14360 GCA_007258455.2 Sequoia sempervirens
GGTCAAATCTAATTACAAATTAAACAACAAATTAGTATGCAAAGAATTTGAGGAAATGTTAGAAGAGATGGCCATAAGCCAACTGTCCAAATGTCCAACTTAATGTGAACCGAGAAAAAAAAATATAGCAAAGAAAGCAGGGATGATTGCAGTCGTTTTTTTCTATGTATATGTATTTAGTGTATTTGTGCAGCTCAGTGTTTTGATTAGAATACCTTTCTGTTCAGCCTATGTGACTGTGTAGAGCATCAATATGAGTTCTGATCATATTAGTCTCTATGCTACAACTGACACTGGTTTGACTGCTGCAACACTTACAGATAGCAGTCTCTATTGACCTTAATTAAAGTTTGAATCTGGCTATGATCACATAATATGTACGGACTAGCAAGTCACTGTTTCCCTCCAGGTTTGCAAAGCTTTTTTTTTTTCCTCTATATTCTAACATTATTATGTTACAGACTTGTTTTATCAGTATTTTGTTTATTGCAAATTCTGCTCTATAATCAATTCCACAATTATGGAGGCATTGTGCATGGGAAAATTGTGTATAATTTGGCAATTCAGAGGTCTCCTCTGACCTAGCAAATTGCTTTCAACGTGGCAAGCTACATGGTTCTTGTTATTTATTTAATTATATCATGCTTTCTAAAAGATAATAATAAATAATTGTTGCATAGCTTAGACTTTCTGTGATTACTGCTACACTATCTGCTTTGTACATGATTAGTCCTAAGTTCTTTTATTCTTTTTGGTCATTGTATGTACATAATGCTTGAACAACATTGATATTCTCCTAAAATGTATTATGGCTTCCTACTAGTGAGTGAAGGTCAACTTCGACCTTCATACCAAGTTGGACAGATAATTGATTGGTTTGTGCTCCCTTTTTTTTAAAACATTTTGTTAAATACTTTGCATGCTAATCTACATCTATTCCTTCTCATGCAGCTCACCCTTCCACGTTGCGAACATGTTGAGAAGACCTGCACATGTTTATTTTTCCCTAGGTAGGCAATATGGCTTATCTTGCATCATCCTGTTTAATATGTTTGGGCTCATCTTTTTTTTGAAAGAACCTATCATATGCTTTGCATACTAATCTGCATCTCTACTTGTTTGTGCAGTTAGCTCCTTTGCATTGCAGGGGAATTGACAGAAGCTGCACACATGTACTTTTCCCTAGGTAGGCAATGTAGTTTCTCTTTCATTATCCTTTTCAAATTGATGTGTTTAAACTTTAGACCTATGCTTTTTCTGTTTAATACACACAACAATGCCAATGTAGATAAACAAGCATAAGATGTGTTTTGAAATATGCTAACCAATTTTTTTCTTGAATTATCATAACACAAGCCAACACTACGCCAACTTGATTAGCGTTAGCTCCAAATAGAAAACCAAACTTGAAATGAACTCACACCAAGAATGCACACTCAATCCCAATGAGGGATAGGTGTTGTCATATGGCGGAGGAGCTAAATGAAAAATACTTGAAAGAAACTTCTCAACGTCAAGAATGTGCACACAAGATCCCACTGAGGGCGAGGTGCTAACATATGACGGAGTGTTTAAATTGAAAGCTAGAAATTAATAGGCGGATAACCAGCCATGAAGAGCATTTCCACACTACCTCCAAACAGTGGGGGGAAAAGATTACAATTAAAACAATTCATCTGCTGCGGCGGGCATCCACAGAATTGTGGGGATTCACCACTATGAAAGTGGGTACAAGAGTGTTACAATCAAATTATCCACACTGGCGGTAAACCATCCAGGGATACTTATGTGAGAAGAAGAAGAATTAATTGCAGCAATTAGAACTGGAACAGTACTACTGTTTACAGTCTTTACAAATAAGAAATAAGCTGCAATTTACATATGAATTACAATAGTCTTCAAACATATGAGTAATAGATGATCTCATACAATTATTTATCTCTCTAACCACTGATAATGAGTCAAAAATCAGAACTTCAAAGGTCTGATACAAAAAACAGTAAACTGGAAATGTCATTCAGCAACTGTGAAATTCAATGAAAAGTTCATAACTCACTTAATTCACCTCCAAATCGAATGCCGTCTTTTGCTGTGTCTTCTTAGGAGGTAGGCGCCCAAAAACAGATCACAAACAGCACCAAAACTCAGCATATAATTCAAGCACGAATTCCAATGCTTTCAAGAATGGTACGGCCCTCCTTGAGGGGCGATTTTGTCATTAAAAATCAGCAACTCAAAAATAAAAATCTGGAAACTTGTGGAAGGGGTCGCCCAAAGCATAGAAATCAGATACTCGAATGCCCAGAACAAAATAAAAATTACTCACAAAGCTGTATACAAATTCAACTTTCAGCTGTGACTGTATCAGCAACTTCAAAACTGGAAATTTCATCAAAATCTTCAACTATTGAGCTCAATCTGCTAGTCTGATTTGAGAAGCAGCAAATGTCCAACTAGGTGTTGTATTTCAAACACGAAATGGGATTGGAACTAGGAGGTAAACATCCCTCGAAGTATTAACAAGTTGTCATTTCGACAGCATAACATTAGCATAAAAATATTGGATAATCAGCTCTTCAAACAGCAGCAATATATAAGCTTTAGTTGGCAAATGAAGCAACAAGAACTCTTCAAACTCCAAGAAGTTGAATCACTTCAACCTTCCAAAAAGGACGCCACCTTTTTGCCTTTTACTTTTTGAAATAATAAAATATCATTCAACTTCCCCTTTGGGCATCCATTTCATATTGCAACAATAAAGCATTTATTAAATAATTAAATGCTCACTTGACCCCTTTATGTCCCCTTCTTTAAAACAACTTGAAGTCATCAAGCCTAGGCGTGGGGTACAACTTCAAGACATGAAAATTGACTAAGTCTGAAACTCAGTCCAGGGAGATAACCAAATACAATGCCCAAGCTGCAACTGATGAATTGCTAAAAATAGCAAACTGACAAATGCCAAACTGAACCAAGTTGATGATGATGCTTCTGCCAAAAATGAACTTACTAAAAATAGCAATGCCAAAAATAGTAAGTTAACTTCAAAACCATCAGAAAGCCAAACTAAACACTGAACTGCAAAGGATTGAATTGCTGCAAGATAGATACTGCCAAAAGATAGACTTGCTAAAAATAGCAAACTGCTATAAATAGTAAGTCTGCACAACATCCTCTGAATGCCAACTGAGTAGTATCTGAAAGAGGAAACCCTAGTTTTCTACTTTAGCTTAGCCTACGGATTTCCGGAAATAGGCTAAATCCAAAAGAAGAGTGTATGGCCAAAATGGGGACATTACATGTTTTCATCATTGCAGTTATTTTAATTAAAAAAAAAGGACCTGCCAAGACACATGACAGCAAATATCAGTCCCTAACTTTGGTAGGGCTTATATTTTCAGGACAACATTTTGATTTCAATTGGTTTGCCTTGTGCCTAGGCAAAAGTTAATCTGTTTGTCTAAAGTTTGTAACATTTTTTTCTTCTTTTATTTGGAAAAATGTTTTTTTAAGGGCCAGGTGGCTTATAGACTGCCATGTACTGTCATCTAAGAGCCACAAATTGAATTGATGGAAGATTTTTCAGCCATACTTAAATGCTCTTAATTTTCTACACTCATCTCCTGGTATTGGAGTACATCTTTGGCCCATGAAATTTGATTATACGTTGATTACTGATTATGATCATTTCCTACAATATGTTTCACAGTTCTTCAATTCATGCTTGCAAGACATAGTGTCGGTTTTATAAGTAGTGCAGTTCAATGGGTCTATATGTTATACAGTTCTTCCATGTTATTCATGGGTTGAGAGAAGCTGTACACATGTACTTTTCTCTAGATAGGCAATGTACCTTCTCTTGCATTGTCCTGTTTAGTATGATGTGTGACCGATTATATTGTCTAGGAGGCTAGATACAATACATATTAAACAAAGCAATGTAAGAGAAAGTACATTGTCTTTCTTGGTAAAAGTGAATGTGTATTTTGAAAATATTTAATGGCTTGATGTTTCTGCAGTCCTTAATTGTTGAGTTTTGAGACAATGAATTTCTGCATAAAAAGCTGGATTTGCAATTACCTTACTAAATGAGCAAATAGGTTAGTGGAAGTGAAAATGGTCCCCGGCTTACCAGTAGCAATGTCACTGTGTGGTGGACGTAGACTGAATAACATTTTACATTTTTCACACTCCAATTACAATCATAAAAGGCCATTGCCATCCACTATTCATCTCAATCTCACAGCATTATGTAGAGAGGGCTAGTTGAAGAAGGCACTGGACATTCTGCTTACTACATGGTACCCTACTGAAGACTTTTCAAAATAAGTTTATTAACATGCATGTCAAATGCAGGAGTAGGCAGTCCCATGTTTCAGTAAATGCAATGAACAGGTCTGCAACCCAATCAGCTCACATTTGCTAGCATACTCGCAGCCTGTGCCAAAATGGGAGCTTTGGAACAGGGTATGGAGTTCCATCAAAGCATAAAGGAGACAGGAATTTTGGCAGATGTAGTTGCAACTGCCCTGGTACACATGCATGCAAAATGTAGAAGCATGCACAAGGCACATGAACTATTTTGCACTTTTTATGTTTGCAAATTTCTGCAACTTTAAGGAGTTTTCAAGAAATGTGGCTTCATGGAATGCAATAATTGCAAGATACACACAAAAAAGATTTCTTGAAAAGGCTTTACAAACTTTCAAGAAAATGCAATTGGCTGGTGGAAAGCCAGATGCTCGAACCTTTGCCAGCATCGTCACAGCCTCTGTGAAGAATGGGAACTTCCAAACAGGGTATGGATGTCCATGAAAGCAAAACCAGAGGATTTTTGTTGTGTGTTGTAGTTACGCAAGTGTCCTGGTAGATGTGTATGCAATATGTAGAGGCATAGACAAGGCACATAACTGTTTGACAAAATGCACCAAGGAAATGCCATAATTGCAGCATATGTTCAAAATGGGAAGAGGTTGTGGACATACATCAAAGCATAATTGAAAGTGGAATTTTGTAAGATGTATTTGTTGTGAGTGCCACTTCCAATCACCGTAGCCTTCACAAGAACTTATGCCCAAAATTCAATAAAGAGGAATTTTTGCACAGATTCTCTCTTGAATAATTTCAAATTGTAATTAATTTTCTTTGCAGCTTCTATTGTGTGGATGAGATTTGAAGTTCCTTATAATTTTTTCCTTGTTTTTATATTTTTTATATTTTAATTATCCTTCTTTCTATTCTTATTTTTTTCCATTCTTCTACTCCTTTTTTCTATTTGGCTTTCTTTACTTTCATTCTTTTATGTTCTTTTATTTATATTCATTGGCTTATTCATTTTTTCTCTTGCCTTTCTTCTATTTTTAGAGTGGTATTCCTTTTGGTTATATATATTTATAACTTTTCTTTTGTTCTTTTTTCTTCTTTTGTTTTTTCATTTTTCATTTATATATATATATATATTCTTTTATGTTTGGTTTTTCTTTTGTTTTTTGATTTATTTTGTTTCATTATTTTTCTTCTATTTCTCTCTTGGTATTTTTTCCTTTATCTTCATTTGGTCTTTTATTTTCTTTTATCGTTGTTAATTTTTTATATTTGTATTTATCCTTTCTTTTATTCTTTTGTTCTTTCATCTCCCGTTTCTATATATATATACTTTTAAGTGTGGTTTTTCTTTTGTTTTTAGATTTATCGGGTTGCTTTCTTCTTTTATTTCTTTCTAGGCATTTTTCCTTTGTCTTTTCTTTTACCTATTCTTATTTTCTTTTTCTTCTTTTATTTGTATTCTTAGTTTTATTCATTGTCTCTCTTATCTTCATTTATATTCATTTTTATTTATATTTGTTGGCTTATTCATTTTTTTGTCTTGTCTTTCTTTTATTTATCTTTTTAGAGCGGTTTATTTATCTTTTTAGAGCGGTTTTCTTTTTGATATATTATTTTTCTTCTTTTATTTTTTGTTTTTTCATTTTTCTCTCTCTCTCTCTATATATATTCTTTTATGTTTGGTTTTTCTTTTGTTTTTTGATTTATTTAGTTACATTATTTTTCTTCTATTTCTCTCTTGGTATTTTTTCCTTTATCTTTATTTGGTCTTTTATCTATTTATATTTTCCTTTATCGTTGTTAATTTTTTTTATATTTGAATTTAACCTACCTTTTATTCTTTCGTTCTTTCATCTCCCCTTTCTATATATATATACATATTCATTCTTTTAAGTGTGGTTTTTCTTTTGTTTTTAGATTTATTGAGTTGCTTTTTTCTTCTTTTATTTCTTTCTAGGCTATTTTTTCTTTGTCTTTTCTTTTTCCTATTCTTATTTTCTTTATCTTATTTTATTTGTATTCTTTTTTTTATTCATTGTCTCTCTTATCTTCATTTATATTCTTTTTAATGTCTTTGCATATATATATATTCTTTTCTCCTCTTTATTGTTTTTCTTCTCCTATTTATTTCTTCATTGTATCTAGTCTCTGCTTTTCATTTTAGTTCTCTTCATTTCTTTGCATTTTTCTTCATTTTTAGTTGTATCTTGTTGTTTTTTGTTTTCTCTTCAAGTTTTGAGGTTCCTTTATTTTTATTATTTTAAGTGTGTGTGTGTAGGTGTATTCCAGGTAGGTGTTTCCTTCTTTTGTTGTCCTCGGTTTGCATGTAACCTTTCCTCCCCCCTCCTCTCTGCTTTTTATCTTGTCTAAGTCTCCAATTATCCATTTCTTCTCCTCTTGCTCTCTTTCATCGTGATGATGGATCATGGAGTGTGATCAGAAACATTGATGCAAAAACTTTGGATACAATCAAATCCAAAAACTATACAGATTTATGATATGGATTGTGGAAACTTATTATCATTAATTTCTAATGGCATTCACTAAAGTGGCTCAGTTTTCAAACATGTAAGGTGCAGATTCATTTGAGAGACTTTGGAATGCATGTACATCATCCCATCAATATATCTGGCAGAAAAATTGAGTGACTTTAATCAATTCTTATATATATATATATATAAAATCTCAACAACAATATTGCCCATGCACAACATATTAAACAAAACAATGCAAGAGCAATTACATTGTCTACTTGGGTGAAACTACATCCATGCCACAGAACTGTTTTATTCTGTTTGTAATATTATTCGTTTTTATCTTGCAGACTTTCCTTAAGGCAGATGAAAGAAATGTGTATGAGTTCTTCTGAATGCCTAGGAAAGTCAGTATCTTTATTTTGTATATATACTATGTATTTGACATTTCTTCCCTATAATTTATTCAGTGTAATGCTTGTTGCTTGATAAATGAGCTAATGAACATGTTATTCTGTATATGTACTGCTGAATGTGTAATTCATTGATACATTATTTTGTTAGTAGACATCACACACACTTCTATTTTGCTAATATTTGACCATACATCGACCTTTTCCAAAAGTCTTTACAATAGATGCATGCAATGCAAATATGCATTAACACCTAACATTGATATACATTTGCTTCTTTTTGCAGTAAATGCAGCCATCTTTTGTTGAGGTGTAGTATTATGAACACCATTGAATCGATTGAACTTTATGAGAATTTAAAACTGCAATCCTTCACAAAGGGATATAAATGGCAAAGAATTTGACATGCAAGTAGTTCTCAAAACCTAGAGGATAAAAGGATGGATAAAAATGACCTAATCCAATAAGTTTGTGCAAGCTTAACTTCCTTTGAATACTTTTTTTTATCTTGTTTTCTAAGGCGCATAGTATTAATTGAGTTCTAACAAAGAATACATTGATCTTGTAAAAAAATATTTCTGACTATATTTTGATCATCTATCATTTGATGTTGAGGATGCATTTTCCTTGCTATAGGTATAGTGCTGGTAATGAGTGCTAGCATTTTGACAGTGCAACATCTTGCTAGCAAGATGCTTACAGCAGTCCTCATTGTGTAGACATAAGAAGCTGTTGTCTTTAATTGTAAAAAATGCAAATTGTATACACAAATGTTTCTCATATTGAAAACAATTTTTAAATGGTTGCCTTTAAACAACATCTGACCAATAAGAAATGCAAAATATTGGTTCAAATGCTGATGGCTTCAATGACAATGAGGGTTTTGCCATGTTTATTACAGTTTTGCTGGTCCAGTTGCAACAATGCTGATGAGTGTACAAAATTTGGAAAAAAGTTTGCACGGTTGTAAAAGCTCGTCTCTTTAGTTATATTTTGATCACCTGACATTTTGTCTTGACAATGTGTTTTCCTGGCATTTTCTTACTCGGTCCTGCTCTTAAAACTGCAAGTGTAGATCGAATTTACATAATATTTTAATTGGTTTTTGTATCATGCAATCTTTGCAGTCCATGTGAGCACATGTTTTTTAGCAATTTTGTTAAATGGTTCATATTTTGTAATGTTAGAATTTAAATTTCCATTCTTGCTTTTGTCAAGCTTGTAACAAAGCAGAGGATGCAAGATCTAAAGTGGCTAAGGAATTATACAAAGAACTACAGATTGCTACACAAATAAGCAATTCAAAGGAAGAAAGAAGGGAATGTTACTTTGGATGAGACTGAAGCTGAGCTAACAGTCGAAGCAATCTAGAAGAGAAAATAAGCTGAGGAACTCAATGCCCATAATGAGGGGGACAGGTGCATTGGCATGCTTAGTAGTCTTGCTTAAATTGATTTTCAACTTGGTTTCTATTACTCTGTTAGGAATTATAGTACATGACATAGAATAAAGTAATAATTAATAAATTAATTCATTAGATGTTAGTTTTTAGTTAGTTATTAGTTATGAGTTAATTGGTAGTTAGTGGTTTGGGTAGTTAATAAGTTGAATGGATTTATAAAGCCATAGAATGTAACCATTTGAGTGTTGATGAATGAAGAATTTACAGGTTTGAGCCTTTGGTTCTTTCTTGTCACCATTTCAATATGGTGTTAGAGTAGGCTTCAAAAGAGGTCTCTTTGATTTTCACCTACTCATGCTTTGTTTGTCAAGTTGATTAAGGCAATGTATTAGTGAATACCACAAACCTTTGTGACCCCATTATATTTTTCCGTGCCCATCCATTTGTTGTAAAATCAAGTGTTGCAAATAAAGGACTAGTGGATACCATGGACCTCACATGAAATTTAGATTCTGTAGCATCCACTCTTCTTGCACATTTGTTAACGGTACTCACAGATATCACGTTCCTTGTAGTGAACCCGTTGACATCCGCCATTCATGTGCATTTCCTTTCTCTTCCATTTTGTATATTCTTTTCGGCGTTTTTCCTTCATTTTTTTCAGATTAGTTGCAAAGATATAAGGTTTTGCAGAAAAATGCAAGAGGTTAAGGTGGTTGAGAATAAGTTTATCTTTTAGTAATGAGGGTTTATCTGTTTCAAGATCGGTATGGATTTATTATGCTTCTCTTTGATGGATATTAAGTTTGTGCAAAGGAGGAATAATGTTCTCATTAGGCACCATGCTATTGTTGGTATATTGTTTTGATTTTAAAATGACAGTTTAACACAGTCTCACTAAAACTGCGATATCTTTCTCGTTACTTAATGAAATTCAAAAATTCAAAATATTTTGGAAAGATGTTGAATAGGAGCGCAAAACCCAAAAAGCATTTGAGAATGACTGCAATTTTTATTTCGCAGCTAGATGCGGAAGATAGAAGTATTTAAATGGTTATTGCCAATTTAACTTATCTTTTTATTTTGTATAAAGATTTTGGAGCTATAAGGTTGTAATAGATTTTGTATTTGCACATTGTAATTGGATGCATTATCGGTAGAAACTGACATCCAAAGAAAACTTTTCATTGAAGGGGGGCAAATTTGAGGTAGGCCAATTGTTGATACTGCAACACCAGAATAAAGTCTCTATGTCAGCTCAAAAGTGGGGTGTTAGGAATTATAGTGCATGACATAGAATAAAGTAATAAATAATAAATTAGCATGTTAATGCTAATTTATTAGATATTAGTTTTTAGTTAGTTATTAGTTGAGTTGGTAGTTAGTGGTTTGGGTAGTTAATAAGTTGAGTGGATTTATAAAGCCATAGAATGTAATCATTTGAGTGTTGTTCATGAAGAATTTATAGGTTTGAGCCTTTGGCTCATTCTTGTCACCATTTCAATATACTCTTGTTTTAAACTGCTATTTAAATGGCATTTGACTTGCTTAGCACTTTAACTAGTTGTGTAGTTTAGTTGGTGTTGTATTTGGAACAAAGAAAACTAATTATCAAGAAGTTAGATTATTTACAAAGTATATGTGCTGGTTTGTTGCAATTCTGTTTTTAGTTTGTGTTATTTCTTTGAAATGGCATTTGAATTGAAATATGCTTTTCCCTCATCATTGCCTTCTCAATGGTTTCAATATATGTTGCAAAACTTCTTAAGATTATTTAATACTAGTTGTTACACATAAATTTTTTGTTGTGTAAATCTTTGTCTTGTGTATTTGCACTATGCTTGCCCTTGTGGCCTTTGGCAGGCACTCTAACTATAATGCAACCCTTGTTTTAGCGAGCTTTGTAGAGTTGTGAGTTTTTTTTCTGAAAAAATTTATTAATGTATGTAGAAGTAAAGTTAAACATAAATTACTCCCATTAAAGGGATAATTGATAAACAAATGTTAGGAACAAGGCATATTGGACTAAGCTCCTCAAGGATTTTTTAAAATCAACTTTGGTAGCACCTCTAGAGGTAGTCTAGATTTTGCTGGTGTTGGAGCAATGATTTGTGATGATAAGGGATGTTTTGTGAAAGGTGGGTCCTTTTTATTGGGCTTCCAAACTAATAATGAAGCAAAGTGGACGACTGTGGTTGAAGGGCTTTCCTTGGCTAAGGATGTTGAGTATAAGAATCTTGTTATGGAGGGGGATTTGTTGGTGGTTATTTAAGGAATTTTTAAAATGGCTTGTCCAAATTGGAATGAGGTGTTAACCTTGTGCAAATCTTTTGATGATGTTTTCTTCATGCCTTATTTTTGTGAATGTATTAGGGTGGCAAATTTGCTAGCAAATGTTGGGCTAGATCAATACCCTTTCTTGATTATAATTGGAGTTTGATCAAATGATTGGGTTGGTTTGGTAGATCTTCCATAAATCAGTTTTTCTCTATGAATGAGTTTCCTTTGCCTTGGTTTTGGAGAGGAAGGAGTTTACATGTGTGGTGGTGTGATCTATCTTAAGGGATGACTTACCATATTTATTTTATATTTATTCTTCCCATTGGCGACTATTTGTTTTTACATTTATTTTTTTGGCTCCTTGGCCATAATTATAAAGTGTTGTCATTATAGTAGGAAGGGTTCTTGTAGCTTTTGTAGGATGTGAGTTGGGATTTTCAACATGTTTGATCTTTTAAATCTAACTCTTATAGTTTGTTGGCATTGTCTTTGGGTTGATGTGTTTGTGGTGTGGTTGTTTGATTTTGCTTCCTCCATGTGGGCATTAGGGAGTGGCGGTTGTTCTTTGTTTCTGTAGGTCCTCTTTGTTATGGCTCACAAGAAGTTCACATCAAAATCTTGGGACACCTCCTTTTGTGGGGCTATTTTTTATAAAAGATTGAAGGCCTTTTTTATTGTTTTTCTCTTGGGGTGATATGCTTGGTTAAATGTATTATGGGGCCACAAGGTCTAGGCAACAATGGGTCTATTCATATAAAGGCTTCTATCATGGTTTTTTTTTTTTTTTTGGTAAAATCTTGTAGTTAAGGTCTTCAATGAAGCAATCAACAAATGTATGATGTATTTTTGTTACTTGAGGAGGCTTCTTTCTTCAACTTGACTTTAAAAGTTAGCGGTCCTTCTTTAGTTCATAGTGGCTTGAATTAGGTGCCACTTAGGGTGACTTGAGTGTTCTCAATAAGGAGTTGTTCGTGGTGTTTCACCAATTAGTATGCTCAAGTTTTTTGTTTGGACTTGAAGACACTCTTAAAGAATTTGTCAGTCACACATTCAAAGGGCACATTGGAAGTTACAAGAACCTTTAGCTTACTATCCTTGAAAGAGGATTCTTTGTGCCGTTTGGTTTAGAGGAGGGATGTGATCCATGGAGTGGATTTTTTGCAACTTGTAGAATGTTGTGTTTGGCATGCCTTTTGCACTAAGAGTGTTGGTGGTGTTAATGTCTAGAGCTAGTACATCTTATAGAGGTGTGTTGAGAAATGGTGCCTCAAACGTACTGGTGTTCGAGCCTCTACATTATCGTACAGATAGTTGAATATCATTAGGATAGAGTCACTGGTGTATGATAAAACCCAAGGTTGCTTGCACTGCCTAGTGGAAGTCTTCCCACTGTCTACTGCATGAAACCTATCTCTAATGGTTTCCAGTTGAGCTTGGAGATGGCCCAAACTCTGCCCAACTCTTTTCAAAGAGTTTCCAATTTGTGCTTTACCTCGGGTAATCAATCACCTTCTTGCACTTGAAATCTTTATCTCTGCACCTAGAAGATTCCAGATGCCAATCTCACTATTTCGTTTGAACTGCTTACAGGGGAACTACAGGTACTGTACTCATGCTTTTCATGTCCCAATGGATCCATCTTGTAGGGTGTTGAATCCTCAAAATACCCAATTTCATAAAAAGGCCTTGGTGAGGGCTAGATCCTACTAGCCCTTACCAGTCAGTTTTTACTCTTTCCTGCTCAACTTCACCAAAAGACCAAGCAGTTAATTACCACTTCCTGATGCCCTTTTCTGAGCTCTAAATCCTTCCACAAATTTCAGATCTCTGTCTGCACCGTACCCTTGATTCCTACAAACAAGAAAGGTTAGGGTAAATAGGCCTAATAGCTAGGGTTATGGAACTTTCTTGTTGATTCCTTCCATTATTGGATTGTTCAGACCAAAACCTTTGCAACATGTTAAAATATACCAGAAACCTTCATGAAATCGTACAGTTGCCGTACTGTACCTCCTGCCCCTGTCTTAGTTCTTAATCTTTACTTATTCAAACCTCTAACCGGGCTAACACACTCGCCTAGGGTTTGAGATAATAAACTCCTGCTTGATTCATTGTAACACCTAAGACTAAATATTTACACAAACATGGCTCCCTTTCCATATTCTATTGATCTTGGGAGTTTCCCGCGGATAGAGCTTATGGGGGAGCCATAAGATTTCAACTTAGTGTTGTTCAAAACCAGAAAAATTTCTACAAAGCTAAATAAAAGTTACAAAGCGTTAAAGTAAATCAAAGTCTCTCTCTTTCAATGTTATATACACTCAACACCATACAGCAAATGCAAAATAGACAGTGAGAAATTATATAGACAGTGGTTGCCACGGACTGTTTCTCAAATACTATGTGAAACTCAGAAAACACAAGTTTAAATATCACTAATAACGCCCAAATCTAACTACTTTGCAGGTGTTATAATTCAAGGAATTCTATACATATAAGAGACGCTAGAACATGCTTGGAAACTCCAAACTATTGTAAGAACAGTGCGTAAATTTCATAATATCCCCATTGTCAGAAAACACACGGGGTTTTCAAAACAGAGATGAAACAAGAAAACTGCTCACTGTTTTTATTCCACACACACAAAAATCATTACAAAGACTCTCTATTATCTGTTACCAACCATTCTCCCATATTCCAATGTTCTTCCACGATCTAAGAGAGAGTTTCTCACGCCCATATCCCTGATTTTTAGGGAATCATAAGTTTTCAGACAGTTACATGCAATCAAAACCATATTGCCATGCAACCATGCACTATCCTTGCAATCTTCGCCATCTTTCCTTCTTTTTAGGATCTTCCACTCTTCCATCTTGAGCAACCACGATGTAAACTGCTCTTGGCATCTTCAAATAGCGAGGAAATGGCTAACAAAATTTAATACTTTAAATGTTATCAATTTCTGTCTTAGATTCAACAAAACAGAATTTAACACACAACATAACTAAAAATAGCCTTAGTCCTAGTGACTAGCTACTCCCACATCAAAATGAAAGACCTCTAAGGTATAAACTAAATACAATAAACTCTGACTTGGTTAGAGTCAGCACAAACCAAAATTTTTGCAAACAAAATGAGAAGGTGTTAAACCAAGGTGCTCCTGCACCAGTCACTAGTCTGATCGAAGTCCTAATGGAGGATGTTATCGGCGAGATAGGGTGATGTCGAAGGGAGTTCCTTAACAGTCTCCTCGACACTTCGATGAGTCTCTTATCGAAGTGACTTAACGTTGTCTCTGGGACATTGGTTTATGTCTCTTCGACATGCCGATGGAAGGTGGGGACTCTTGTCGCTGGAACTTTGTGACTTCGGTGGGACTCTAAAGCTTGTCTCCTTGATGTGTCAATGGAGTGGGATTGTTTTGCGTGGAAGGTGACATCAGTTGTACGGTAGTGACACAAATGC
>VDFB02336643.1:0-34425 GCA_007258455.2 Sequoia sempervirens
TCAAACCATCATCCCATATGGGGATTGGTGTTATTTCGATGTGGAATGTAGCCATTTCCCAATCCTTTTTTATAAGCTTCTTGATGTGATGAACAAAATGTGATGAAGATTCAAAGATGCAAGTGATGGAGATGAAAGTGCCTATAGTGAGAATGCTAAGATTGTGGATGGATTTCAAGTAGAAGTGGCTTCTATTTATAGGGTTGAATGATTGAGAGAACTTTAGGATACTTAAAATAATTTGATTTATTTGATGAACATTAGTGAGTAGGAAATGAATTAATCAAATAAACTTAATTACTTGATTAGTAGTATAAATGATGTTAATTGATCAGATTTAAATGCATAATGTCTATTTGCATGTCTAAATTTTGCCCCTCTTTAAAGCAATGTACTAGTTGCATTGGTTCAAAGACTGATGTTGCCAAGATCAAAAAATTTCTTGAACTTTTCAGATGCACCATTGTTGTCCCAATGGAAAGAAGTACACCAATACACTTCCCCCTTGAGATATTGGGTGAAAAGTTCAATTTTAGCATCGATCTCATGACAAAGAGGTTCAAGATGGATGTATGGATGGTTAGAATAATAGATCTATATAATAATGATGGTGCAAATGAGATGAATGATGTTTCCTATTATGATGATATGTATGAGTATGTAGGATGGGTATGCTAACTTTTTATGAATGTAGGATGGATGGATGCTAGCATGTTAGTGTGAAAGAGGATAGAAGAATGAGAGAGATCAGCCCTTGATTCCAAGAAGATGTAGAACTCCAACAAGTCTATGAGTCATCGAGACTTTATTAGATATGATAATGAATGATGATAATGTATTGCTTAATTAGGGATTGGGGATGTAAAGAGCATAAATTTTCTTATTTTGATCAGACACATAGATATGATGCATCAAGGTGTAGAAAACTAGGATAGTGGGTATCTAGTGCCAAAGAGTTTGACTCGACAAATAGATATGAGTATTCTTGTTCACCCCTAGCATATGAAACTTTGTTAGCATGTACCTCAGACATTTCAAACATCTCTGACCAAAACAAAAAAAGGAAAAATCTCCCAATGTGATAGTCAACAAGATATCCAAAGCATCCTCACTACACATTGAACAAAATTAGCATGACCAAGGTTATATAACAAGAATATCCAAAAAATAGAGAAAACGAAAGATAATGATCAATGCCCTATTCCTTTCCCTATAAATAATATTGATTAGACATTAATGATAGGTCATTGCAATAAGTGCAATAAGATAAATCAAAAGAAAAGATCAAGTACATAAACAATCTAATGTTCTTCATACCTATAGCCAAAGGGATGTGTTTTGTTAATAGATAATGCCCATTATAGTAAGGATACATCCTAGTACATATTAGTGGATGGTGGAAAGTTGATAGGTTTTTCAAAAGGCTATTAATATAAGCTTGATTGACATGTTTGTGAATAATCAATAGTTTTATTTGTCATTTAAAAGGTTTTTGTTTTGATTTTGATTTTGCATTTGAAGTTTTCTTTTGTTGATTATTGTGTTTGTTTTGTTTTTTATGCAAAATGGTGGAGATGATGATTGATTTATTATGGATGAGATTATTCTAGGTGAAAAAGAAATGGGATAGATGAATTTTTTCAAATATTTGGATGTTTTTGTTGTTTTTGAAATGTTACGAGGCTTTTTTTATTTTATTTTTGGGTTATTTAATTTTTTTTGTGTTTGTTTGTCTCAAGGGATGATCAAAGATTAGTCTTTCCTACATTTAATCTCAAAGACAATGTAGTTCAAATAACCATGTATTTTACATTTTTTTGACTTTTTGACCTGTTCTTGGATTTTGATATGTTTTGGATGTTTTTGGATTTTTGCATGATTTTGATGATTTGGATAAGGATGTGTTTGATGATATCAGTGATTTTTTTTTTGGATTTTGATTGAAAACCAAGCTAGGGGTTGATTGATTGGATTGATGGATTGATGATGATAACATTGTTGAGGATACACAACAATGCAAGGATCGTGTTAAGGAATAGGAGGATTGGGAAGGATATCCTGAGATGATGATGGATCAAGATTAGATTTGATTGATGATAACATTGTTGAGGATACACAACAATGCAAGGATGGTGTTAAGCAACACGAGGATTGGGAAGGATATCCCGAGATGATGATGGATTGATTGAATTTGATTGATCAAGGTTTTGAAGCTTGATTTGAAACAAAATTTGTTTTGAATGATTTGATATGACATTGAAGTACAAATTCGATGTAACCGATGTTGATTGTTTGTATTGATGTTTGATGAAAGATGAAGCTTGATAAGGAATGTGATCTTGTCAAAATATGCCATGGGCTAGTGATTTGCGTTATGGATCAAAAATACTTTGACCAATTTTATTTTACATTTTGTCAATGTTTGGATCACCATATAAGTTAGAAGATATAGATCAATATTTATTATTGACACAAGATGTACATATCTACCCCTAGTGTCTAGAAATGTATGGAATGCCATGGGTGGATGCTTGGATAGGTATGTGGATGGATGGATATGGGAAGCACACAAATGATATCAAGGATTATCATGTGATAAGATAAGGTGTTTGAATATACGAATGATTCATTTGACAATGCTTCATGGCTTAGATAACATTGTCTAGGATAGGATCAATGAAAATGACCCATGTCAAGATGTTTACCATAAGCAAGTGTAAAGTATACACCAAAATTTTTGAAGCTTAAGATAATGTAGATAGATGGTGATAGGTTGGATAAATGGTTTATGGATGAATTAATTTATTATGTGTTGATGGTGTTTTCTACACAACAAAAACTCAAACAAGATACAAATATCCTATCTCTCTTGAAAGGTAAATCTCTATCAGTAAGCCTCAAGAAATAACCCCAAGGTCTCTAATGTCAGGTCGTGACAATGCAAAAAATACTCAATGATAAATGTGAAAATGTTGGTAATCACAAGGGACCTTACAAACAAATGTTGGATCTTGAAACCTATCAGATTTTGCAATATGTTGATAGTTTGAGTCCTATAACTAACCCAAATAACAAAAGAAACAACAAAAGATAATGGTTTAAGAGATATTTATAAGATTAAAAATATTCCTAAGATCAATAATGCAAATGGAAAACACTTTAAATGGACCAATCCCTCAAAACTAATCCCTGCGCAACCTAAATCTTATCTGCAATCTTACAAGAATAGTGCAATCTTCTAAGGAATTAAATATTTTTAGATCATGGACATTCATTCAAACAAACCCTGTTTGCAATTGAAATGAATAAAAAATTCACAATTGAACTACACAAATGAATATAAGGTCCAGGCTAACTTTACACTACAACTCACAATCAACGAGTTGCAAAAACTATGGACCAAATATTGCTACAAAAATTTCAAGCATCAAACCATAAACACCATTGAATCATATCTAATCTTAAATCTAGCATATAGGTATGTGCAAGATCATGATGGGCCAAAAAGTGGCAATATTATGGGTTTTTGTAGGGTATGTGGCTGACTTTTGTGCAAAATTGATGAAAAAGGGTTTTTAGAGGAAGATTCTTAGTTTCAACTTAATATAAATGATTCTTTAATTTGAGAATTTAATAAATTATTATTATTTATTTTCTATTAGAATTATATTCAAAAGTCCTATCGATAGGTTGATTAAAACATCTATAACTTTCAAGCGGTATCATTTTGAATCAAAACATGCTGAAACATTCTATGCTTCATGTGTACTATAGGATTAAAAAGAAAAATTAAATTTCATGAAGTTTTGACCAGAGTTAGGGGTGCTTGAACATATGAAGTTATATTTTTAAAGTTGTAATAAAAATTCATAAACAGGTATTTACTTGGAAAAATTACAAAAATATGCATCACATCCGAACATGAGTCTTCTACTAATATATAAAATATTATAAAAAATATTATCATTTTATTATGGTTAGGGTGGTCAGACAGACACCTACTTCTTATTTTTTCCTAAAATTTAAGTACTACTACATTGAAATTTCAAATTTTCACCAAATACATTTTATTTATTTTTGAATAAACCTAGTAGTTTAGAAACTACATTCAATTTTATATAGATTCTATTCTTACATATTTTTGAAATAATATAGATAGCTTATTCAAATTTTTATGTCAAGTTGCCTAACACTGATTTTTCTAAATTTTTTGCCACTTAAGGGCCTATTTTTTACTTGATGATGCTGCACATACCCATATACCAAATAGTTTTAAGCAATATTTGAAGATAGAATAACAAGAAATATGCAAGATAAGTCAACACAAGAGAGATCACCAAAGAACAATGTCTTCAATTGTATTGAATCACCCAATAATAGCAACAATTCTAGTAATTTTTGGTATTTCCCTTGCTTCAGAAATTAACTCCTAGCTCTAACCTTCACTCTATCACTTGATTACAAGTATAACTCTCTTCTAAATACCTCTTAAAAATGAGGAAAAATTCCATACTTATAGAGATTCATGATATGTTATCGCAATTAGGGTTACAAAGATAATTGGCCACAAACAAGTTGACCTAGAAATTTCCTAAAATAAAATAAAATGTTTAGTTAAATGCTTACAACTCTTCTAGGTCGGCCTAGGTTCTCCAATGTAGCCCGGTCCAATACATGTAGGAAACAAAAGGAGAGATAATGGGAAGCACAAATTTTGATGCAATCATTAATTAGCTAGCCACTTCTCCTTATCTTGATCTAATTTATCTTGCACCTTAAGAAAAACATTCTCTAAGTCACCCAATGGTGGAGTAAATAACACTTTAAACCTTATCTCAATGAATTTAATCTCCTCCCTTGATTCTTTGATGACCTTATCCCATTCCACCTTTAGATCCTAATATTTCTCCATGGCAACAATATAGGTGGATGCATCATCTAAATGGTGGGTTGTGATTGGACCACCATCAATTAGGGCATAAACTTCATGCCACCACTTCCTTAATTTCTCTAGGGTCAAATGCTTCAGTGCAAAATTCTTCCTCCCAATCATTATCTGAAAGAATGAAATACATTTACTATAAATGTCATTCAATGCATTTCCTACCTGTTGTCCCTGCTTGTGGATTCTCTTCAAAACTTTGTGCTTAATCCATAGTGACTCATACCACTCCCAAGGTTCTCAAACTTTTGAGGAGGGAAAGATTCCATCACTCGCTAATCTTTCTTCAGTATGATCCATGATGGTGTTTGTTTTATGCAAGAGAAGGTCTACATTAGTTTTGTCCTACCCCAACAAAATTTGAAGTCACTCAAATGAACTATGTGCATCTCCACAAGTTGACAAGATGTCCTCGATCATGTTATCTCCTCAATGTCCTACTCCTTGCAACCATTCATGGGTATCCTTTGGGGAAGCCTTCATCTTCTCAAGCTCACTGAATGCCTCTTTAGGAAACAATCCTTCAAGGGCCACTCCTTCACTTCCCACAACTTGCAGAGGCTTCATTAGATGCTTCACATATCTATACACATTATTCAATTATTTGTGCAACCTTTCCTTCTCCTCTATTTATTTATCCAATCTCCTTAGAATGGCCTAAGAGGACTCTTGTAACTCATCTTTCTCCAGATCTTTGCTTGTTGGCCCCAAGTTTATTATCTGAATGGTGTAATCTCGAGGAACTATCTCATACTTTATTTATTTATTTTAGGAGTAGCAATATGAATTACCTTGTTATCTACCTCATCTCTAGTGATTTTAGAAATTACCCTAGCCTTCTTCTTCACTTTTCCCTTTCCAATATTGGCTAATAGTTCATTCCAGTTGGGAGGGGTATCATCCACAACTATCTACTTTCTCTTCAATTTCTCACTGAGCGAACCAAGAGTAGAGACATCTGAATATTGGAAATATTGCTTCTCCTTTTTTGGTTGATCCATGGAGGAGTCAACATTCAAATCTTGCACTATAGGGACTTTTTCACTTTTGTCTTCCCTCTCATCTTCCTTCTTGTCCTCGTCTGTATTTTGATTCTCTTCTTGATCAAGTGTCTTTGTTACCACCTGGATTGCAGAAGGAATTCTCTAATGTGCTTCTTCTTTCTCCCTAGTTTTCTCTCCTTCATCACCACTAGGTGAGTCTTCATAGGACACCAAAGAAGACTATAGGAAATTTCCAATCTCTAACTTTGCACTGTAAATATCCACAACATTGAATTCCTTTGTCTCCTCACCTTGATGGATATCCTCACCAACAAATTTTGTTGATTCCCTTTCCTCATTATGCAATTCTTGAGTTGAACGAGGGGAAAAAGTTTCTTCTTGTTGGTGCATAGCAGAGGCAACTTTAGGGGCATATTCTTTCACTAGAATTTCTTTAGGATATTGATTTCTAGCTTTCTTGGTATAGATTTTTTTCTTCTCCCCAGAACTCTCAACATCTATCAACTATGGTCCTGTACCCTCTTCTCCCTTAGGAGGCTCATTATGTTTCCTCGATGTTCTTGTAACTCTTCTGCTTTTGGGCATAGGGATACTATCTTTCTTCCCTTCTCCTTCATGCTCCTCCTCTTGAGCAGATTTGTTCCTCTTAGAGGCAGTATTCCTCTTCTTGGCAATAGGCTTTCTATTCTTTTCTTCCTGAATCTCTACTTGAACACCTTTGATTTTAATCTTGAAGTGAGAACCCACCTTTTCTTTTTCCTCTGAGTCTTGCTCATCTTCCTCAAAAGTGTTCAAGTGGTGAACAAGGAGTTTCCTTCTTATTTGATATTTTTCCTTCCTTTGTTTCTATTTATAATTTTCAAGTGGTTGATGATAGTTTTTATGGATAAATTAGGAACAACTTTATATATGAAGATAAAATGTAGAAATATATATTGTTGTACCTAGTGAATTTATTACACTTGAATATTATGATTTGGATGATCACCTACATGCATATGCAAACCTCCTTCTTTGGTGTACAATATGTTATCTTTTTTGTGCACAATTCACTTCAAGTGGACCATTTGAGAGTGATGTTGGTGAGTTGAGCTTGGAAGAAGATATGTGACACATGTCTAATTTTTATAGAACATGTGCCATAAAAAATTTCTAAGATTATCTTAAAAATAAGAGACAATTTGAGGAGTGTAACTCTTTGAAATAAATATATCATGACTTAAATATTTGTGCTATTGAAGTTTACATTAGCTTGAGTGAATCTCATGGTATGCTAGCTTCATGTTGTTCCATAGGTGTGCAAAATTGATTGTGTGACTTTCCTTTCTGATCAAGGTGTAGATTCTTCTAGTGTAGGTAGTATTTTGAGTGTTTCAATTGGGCCCATAATGCATTTTGTGATGGTCTTGAGTAGAAAATTTCTCTAGGATTATGATCAGCTCATTTCTCAACTTTATTTTGTGCTAGAGATTTTCTTTTTCAATCTGATGCACATGAGAAGTTTCCTTATCTAGATCAACTTAGTAAGAATTTTTTTCATCCATTATGAATTGGAAGTTCTCTATTTTTTCCTCAATTCACTCAAGGCAGTTAGTAGGTATGGAAATACCATGGTTTCTTTTGTTGTAGTATGAGTTTGTTATATCACCAATTGGCTGAGAAATGAAGGATGTAGTGTTGGGAAATTTGGTGGTTAATTTTTTGTGGTTGTCATGCAATAGCATGGTCAATGGTGGAGAAAGTCTTAACTTATTTAGTGGTATTCACAAGGTTGTTCTTGATTGGAGAAGGTTACAATTGTTGCATTTTTGTGAAAGAGGAAACTATGAGTTGAGGGAAATTAATTCTTTCAACATGATGGTGTTTCATAGAGGCAAGAAATTTATTTCCATCCTGTTACTCATAAAATATTATGATCCCTTTTCTTTTTTTCCTTATGTGCCTTAGTCATTTTATCTAAATTCATGTTTAGGCAATGTTTTGCTGCATGTCTTGAACTTAGGCAAGGTTTTCATTGGTTTCTTTAACTTCCTGCTTTATCACTTGTATCATTATTCTTTGAACAAGGCAACATTTTATGAATTCATCCTAACCCACTATTTCTTTGAAAGGGGATTTATGTATGTGAACAACCTACATGATGAGTTGTCATATGTCAGAAGTTACCTAGTAACTTACCCTGGAAGTTATATCAGTAGGCAATATTCTTTTAACTATTTGGAACCTAGGTGATGTTTTATTAAGTTACATGAACTACCCATTTTGCTTCCCAAAATTCTTTTTTGTAATTAATATAATGAGCATGTGTTGATTCATAAAAATAGTGCATCATGTAGTAAAATAAACCATAATTTTTAGATATGATATGAAAAAGAGTAAAAAAAAGTGATGCATACATAGTATAGAGATATTAAAATGATATTTATTATATATATGTACATTTTTCATTGCATCAACACTACTAAATTGTTTGGATCAACTACAAAAAGTTAATATCAATGAAAAAAGACAAAAGAAGACATTCTTGTTTAGACAGACAAGGAAAATATTAGGAATCAGATGCCCTCAATCATAATCTAGAGGCATTCCACCTAAGCAGGGGATAGTAGATTTATATATCATTCCTCACAATTCTCGCATGAAGAAGAGCAACCACTTCCTCCACAGTCTAATTTTGAAGCATCCATCTTTAGGATAGTGATTGAGACAAGTGATAGCTACATTGACATGATGATGGAATTAGGAGTCACCAGATGTTCTAATGCTTTCACACCCTAGTCATGACAACAAAGGTCCTGATGACCGTGTACATGAAACAATCTAGCATTGCAGTATTGTGTACATGTGCTTGGCTCAGAAATTATTCACCTAGAATACTGTGAATAACCTCTTCTTCCACCTCACTTTGTCTCACAAAGACCACCTTCAACTAATCTGATAGATTCCTAAACAATGGTTTGCATTCAATCTCCTCTAGGACAATAAAATCATTTGCAATTTAATCACTATCACTCTGACTTCTTGCCACATTGGATGCTTCTAAATGATGAAGAATGGTGATACTAGCTAAATTTATAGAAGGTTGGTTAGACATTGGCACTTTATCCTAAGGTTTATTGAGATGGAAACTTAGTTCGAATTAATGGCTGATTTAAACCAGTTTTAAATTACATTTCCAAACAAGTAGCATACACATGCTATTAGATGATGTCTCCTTGAAGTTGCATTAATAATTTGAATGTGTGAAAGGTCATTTAATGACTAATTGGTGAGATAAAGATTAGTTTTCCTACCCAATACCCTTTCATTTTCTAGACTAATTATTTCAACCAATCCTTAGCAATTTTTGAGAAGACGATGGGAAAACAAGAAGACCACCTAATTTAGTAACGACTTTACCAACCGTTTGGTGTGGTTTGTTTTTCTATATATTTGAAAATGGAGAAAGAGCTATGGCCTCTCTATATATACACTTTGTGGTGTTTTGGAGAGAGATTTGATCATTTATTTCATGTTGTAATAGTTCATAATCTTTGAGTTGTAAATTTAATGAGATGCTTAGTACGCTAATCTTTGTGTTATGCATGTAATAGGGTTATGCCTTCTTTGTGAGAGAAGCATTATAATGTCCATTTATTATAGTATGATCTTTTTCCTTCATGAAATAGTCATAGAACTTTTCAATCTTTGTGTTGATCATTTATGACTATTGTTTATGCATTCGTGTTAGTCTAATATCTATGAACTACCATTTGTTACCTTTCTTGCTTTCTGGTTAAAAGCATACCCATGTTTATTTAGTTCAATTAGATTCTTTGCATATCATTTGAGGGATTTGTACCTTCAAAATTTAGAGAAAATACACAAATGCAATTGTGGTCTTTTCAGAGCTGTTAATAGATTTATACTAGTACTAAATAGGGTTGAGAGTCATTTATTTTGAGCATATTTATCGTGATCCAATTCATTCGCATATATTGTTAGTGTAATTAAATTAATTATTACACTAGGATAAGTTAACTTAGGTCATATTGTTAGGGTCAGAGATGGTAGATATCTAACAATTAAATGCATATTTTAATTAATAATCAGAGAAACTAAAACACAAACAAAATAAATCATAACACAAAGAATTTAACGTGGTTCACCCAATCTGGGCTACATCCACCAAACCACAACCATCTAGTACTTTTATTATCCAGTGTAAAACCTATTACAATCTTGTGAATAATTGTGTTTTTAATCATACTAAAATAATGGGATAATGTCTTCTTTCTTGTTTGTAGCAGATATGATTCCTTCTAGAAGATGAGTTGTGCTTCTAGAACTTATCTAACCATTTAATATTTTCCTAGATACGGTTCACATGTTGTCACATGTTGTTAGATCATGACACATGGCAACATCTCATGCATCTTAGGTTTTCTCTTTTTTCCTATATAATCAGGAAACTTTTTCATTTGTAACATATCATATCAATAATATAAAATCTCTATTATGCATGCCTAGTTGTAAAATTTTATGTGTGATTGATTATCTTTCCTGGCGAAGGTCCTCCATTGAAGACTATAGCTTCAGGGACCCTATGTATCCATAATCTCAACATGGTATCAGAGCATGTTGAATTTAGCATGGTATCAGAGCATGTTGAATTTAGCATGGTATCAGAGCATGTTGAATTCTAACATGGTATCAAAGCTAGGTTCAATCCTAGAACTGGGGATTCTACTATAGGAAGCGGTCCCTCCCTATCTTGTCACTCAGGCCCTCAAGTACACTTTGCCACCACTCCTTTGGTGGCATCTTTTTTTGTTTTCCTTCTATCACAGATCAATCATATCAACAACCACCTACTAGTGCCCAGGGGCCAATTTTTTGACACTATTTAGCCTGTAAGGTGCCTTCTTTAGGCTCTTTTTTTCATTTTATTATAAATTTTCACTAGGGTATTGAAAATCAAGAAAAATGATATCATCAAAAAGGGAATTTCGAGCACTTTCTAGTGATTACATTAGTTCTATGAAATTTTTCTTGTAGAAAATTCTACAATCAACTTAAAACAAAGCCATAATCTAGACTCAAAGGCTCATATCTTCACAACCCTTCATTGGATTTTGGTGATTCTATTGGCATCAGGAAGTAGTTTCAGAGCTTTTTTCATCAGTCTAGACCCCTTGATCAGTTTCAGCTATAGGTACTCTTGCATTGATTTGTTCAGTTTGGTGCATTTATTCAATAACTTGGATATCTTGAAGCTTGGGAAAATATTTCTTGATCTAGGTAACATCACTTCAGTTGCACATCATCCTTGGAAGTCTTTGTTGTTGAAGATCATTTATCTTTTTTTTTGGGAGAAAGTTCATTATGGGGCTTGCAGATACTCTTTCATTGGTTATGTTGCACAAGGGAAACTATAAGAAATGAAAGGATGGGATCATACACCATCTCCAAACACTTGAATTGTTGCCTCATTTATATGGTATAGTTCCTCATCCAAGTGATGGTATTCATGAGTTTTCTTGGAGTTGTAGTAGATAATCTATTTTGGAGATCATTGCTATGCAAGTTGATTGTGATGTTTTGAATGCTATTGATCACTGTGACTGTCCTCATATCCTTTGGGCTATGATTTGGGAGATCTATGGAGATTTAGATACTCCACCATTCCTTCATGGTCATGATTCAAAATGTCATTCCTTAGATTAAGTATCCCATGATGATATTTTTGTGCACGAAGTTGATTGCCATGAATCTTTTGAAGAGGTTGACAAGGCTCCTTTAGGCACTTCTTCTCCACAGAGACTATTGGTATCCCTTCAAAATCAATGATTCCTTGTCTATATTCATTGATTGGGGCTTCTACTATCATCATTCATCAGGACCCCTTAAGTTTTCTAGACTTGACATTAGAGGATGGCTTCATTTTAGGAATCATTTACTTGGCTACTTCTATAGGTTTGGAGGACATTCTTGAGGGGATATCACTCCTAGATATTCATATCACACTTTGGAGATTTCTCTTGAGTTTCCTCATCCCTTTGTCTCAACCTTGATTAGGAATCTAGAGACATCTTGGAGGCACTTGGTCTCTCTTCAGAGATTTCATGTACAATACTTCTTCCTTGTCATTCCATTCAAGATTTGAGGTTTCTTCAGCATCCACCATTGGATTTGATTCTTCCTAGTGGGAGACTTGTGGTTTGGACACATTTGTTGCTTTAAACTTCTTTCAGTGGTTTTGAGGACACTTCATTCAATGGGGCGATAAAGTATCCATCATATCACTTTCTTTGGATATTGTTTAGCATTAGTTTCGACATCATCTCAATTTTTTTCCCTCTTCATTGATTGTGGCAACTTTATCCCACCTTCATCCTTCCTTCCTTCAATTCCTATCTAGAATGGGAAGCATGATTTCACTTGCACTTGGTTCTATTTCTTCCGAAAGGGATACAAGTTGTTTGTTGAGATTGGATCCTATTATGTCTTCAGAAACTTACCATTTTTGAAGGTGATATCATCTTTTGGGGGTGTTATATAGTCTCTCTATTTCCTCCCTATGGACAGGCTAATGTATTGTATCCATGTGACAGATGGTGTCCTTGGGGGGTATTTGGGAGTCCTCCATACTTCCCATCCTATCTCACATTTTTTGCATGTACATCTCCTTTTTGGAGATGGGTTTTGTTCCCATTGAGTTTTCCCCTTTTCTTTGGTTGTGAGAGGTTTTTTGCATCTTTATCATGTACATGGGTACCTAACATGGCCTTGTAGTTGGGGCCCATCATCGATCATCTCTACATAATCATTGCATTTTCCTCCCTAAGTTGAACTTATGGGGGGTGTTAGTGTAATTAAATTAATTATTACACTAGCATAAGTTAACTTAGGTCATGTATCTTATGGGGGGTATTTAGGAGTCCTCTGTACTTCCCATCCTATCTCACATTTTTTGCATGTACATCTCCTTTTTTGGAGATGGGTTTTGTTCCCATTTAGTTTTCCTCTTTTCTTTGGTTGTGAGATATTTTTTGCATCTTTATCATGTACATGGTACCTGACATGGCCTTGTAGTTGGGGTCCATCATCAATCATCTCTACATAATCATTGCATTTTCCTCCCTAAGTTGAACTTATGGCGGGTGTTAGTGTAATTAAATTAATTATTACACTAGCATAAGTTAACTTAGGTCATGTATCATTTGGTCCTAGGTTGCATTTTAATAAATCATTTAATAATGGGGTAATGTCCCCTTCCTTGTTCATAGGAGATAAGATTACTTCTAGAAGATGAGTTGTCCTTCTAGAACTTATCTCAACATTTAATAATTTCCAAGATAGGGATGACATGTTGTTAGATCATGAAACATGACATCTCATGCATCTTAGGTTTATATTTTTTGCCAATATAATTAGGCAACTTGTTCATTTGTAACATATCATATCATTAATATAGAATCTATATTATGCATGCCTAGTTGCAACACTTTCTATGTGGTTGATTATATTTCCTAGCAAAGGTCCTCCATTGAAGACTGTAGCTTCAAGGACCCTATGTATCCATAATCTCAACATGGTATTAGAGCATGTTGAATTCTAACAAACACATCCTTAGTAGGGTTTCTCAACAATATTCAAAATTTTGTGTCACAGTCATCCCTTTATTGTCCATATTGTATCTTGCATCTTGTTTTGGTTCCATTATGTGTATAAATTTTTTGTCTTCCATGAGTGAGTTCTATTTCATGTTTTTCATTGTTTTTATTTGTTAAAACATATAGATTCTTGTTGTCCCTATTAGAGGCACATATCCCCAACTAGAGCCATTATTGGGACTCAATTTACTAATGTCATTTTTTCTTGATTCCCTTCCTTAGTGTGTGTTGATATGACATGATTCATGATTAATAATTGATTTTGAGAAGTATATAAGGCTCATCATGTAAAAATGTGTTATTACTAGATTTTACCTTCAATATTTTTTAATCAATTGACCAAAATAAAAATTTAAAATATTGGCTAAGTCAAAGGGGAATGTGGCTATCAATGGTTCCTAGTGAATTGAAAACCTTAGGAACCCCTAATGGGTTCCTAGTTTCACAATGCACCGCCAAAAAGGAGAATTAAATTATAAAAAATTAAATGCCAAGGTATTAGAGGGGAGAAGGAACACAATAGGCTTGAGGCATGATAGACTGTGTTGTAGGATTTTGAAAATTTTAATGTTTCTCTGTTCTTCAGGAATGCAATCTTCTTGAGCTTTGATGAATTCCATGTTCCTTGTTGAGTGTTTGATAATTTTAATGCCACAACATGGAACCACTAACAAATAAAGAAGCTAGGTATGTGAAAGTGTCTTTGGTTCCTGTTGGATGTAAAAAAATCAATAGGGGGAAGTTCTAAAGGCTATGATGATTTTTTTGTGCTTGTGCATCTTGTGAAACTTTTTTGTTGTGGTTAATTAGCCTAAAGGTGTTTTTATTGTGCTAGATTCTCTACCTACTTGCATTCATGGCATGACCATCCCACGCACTAGCATTGATTATGATTGGCCTCTATTGATATGGAATACTTGTTTTGTGTTAGATTGATCCTAGGTGATGAATTTTAAATGTGAATTTAGTGTTATAGTTGTATTTGGTTTGTTTCCATAGGTTTATATATTGTATAAG
Organism: Sequoia sempervirens; assembly: GCA_007258455.2. Lineage (NCBI taxonomy): Eukaryota > Viridiplantae > Streptophyta > Pinopsida > Cupressales > Cupressaceae > Sequoia > Sequoia sempervirens. The sequence goes on from VDFB02336643.1 coordinate 14,619, forward strand.
GTTATCTTTTGTGGAAGGGGTTAGTTCTTGTAGTTTTTGAAGGTTGTGTAGGTGAAATTTTTTTTCTAGGGTTTTAACTCATGCCTTTTCTAATTATAGGATGGATATGGATTCGTGGGGTATGTGAAGGATAAGATGCATTTACATATGTTGTGTAGAGAATATATCCATTTATGTTTATATTTATGTAGGAAGGTATTTTATGGTTGTAAATACTTCCCTTTCCATATTCACTTGTATCATTGTAACATGCAATTGGTGAACATAACAATATTCTAAATATTATAATCCTTGCAATGACATTTTCCATGTTTCAAATTCACTATATAAAACTCAATTTGGATAACTGAGTATGCTCTTTGTATAATATTTGTTCTTTGGAGTATGTTCCCAAATCAATTCTTCTATGTTTCCTTTAATGGCTTTCTTTCTTGTTACCTATCATGACTTTATAACCCATTGGATATATCCACTAGTCTCTAGTCTACCTAGCCAATCTCAATTCATAAATAAAAAACATAAATCAATAGTATAGGAGTAGCACTAGTTTGTATACATTCATAACCTCATGATATAACTAGGGATCAATCTTCATTGAGCCTCAAATGAATGCATTGTATGTATTTTACATTGTTTTATCTCTTAGAGATTAGGAGATAAAACCCACTATCATAGAGTTGGACATTAACCCTCCACATTTGGTTGATCGGATGATCTCACTTATATGATGAAAAATGTAGCCTTGTGAGTGAGTTTTTTCCCTAGGAAATGGAGAAACATTTTTTAGCATCAACATAAGGGTATATGTACAATATAAAATTTGGAGAGAGGTGGTATAATAGAAAAGGGTTAATGAGACAAGACCGAGAGGGCATAATGGAACATAGAGTGAAATGAGAGAGGGTACAATGGTATGGGAATAAAAGGGGATAATCAAACATAATATGCGCTCATAGAGACTAGTGTGATGGGCTAGGAGAGGATCATGAAATATATGGTAGAATAATTATGGTTACTAGAATATATTATGGGATATGTATGATTTATGTATACACTAGGATATATTTACCCGATAGGCTATGTGTGTGAACTTTGGTTGGGATTTTAAATAGACTTCTCAATTTTTAAGCCTTTCTGTGATCGAGAAAAAAGTGGCAGATGTTTTTTTAATTTTTTTAACTTTTCTTGGAATTTTCATCAGCCTTCACAGTTTTTAAGCCTTCTGGTGATTGGGTAAAATGTGGCAGCGGGTGTTGAGAAGAAGGTGGCAGATTTTTTCCATGTGGATAGAGAAGGCTAGGGAAATTAAATGCTAGTTGGAATCAACATTGATTGTTGTATGGTTTCTATGTACTGGCGATGGTTGTAATAATACCTAGTGTTTAAAACCTTAGGAAACATAGTGAATGTATGCACAATTTTTGATAAAGCACTGTTGGGTCCCATTCTATTACTTTACCTACTATCAGAGCAGTGAGTGAGGAAGGAAAGCTTATGTGAAGGTGCAAATTCGATCAAGTATTGTCTAGCTTTTGTTAAGGTGGTTGGAGGTTATCCTATGTATTTTGCATGGGGCGATGGTTGCAAAAGCAATACAAAAGTGTCGCCTGTGATAATTTTTTTCACATATTTGTAGGCATTCTAGAAACAAGGCAGCAAAGAGAAAGTAAGAGGGAAGAGGTGCATTTGAAGCAAGCGGGAAGAGGTGCATATAGAAAATACCCTTTGTGATATTGTTTCATTTATGGTTCATGGTTTGTGGTAGGCTATATTGTTTCATTCTAGATAAGGTAATGTTGATTATTTCAATTTTGGATAAGGTGTTGTTGAGAAAAGACTATATTATTTATAAAAATGAATATTGTTTCATTTATGGTTCATGTTTTCTAGCTATGGTTTTGCATGGGTTTGTTACTATCAATTTTTTTGTTTTGTGGGTTTCTCCATCTGTGTCACTATTGAATGTTATGGTTTGTGTTTTGTGGTTATGTTTTTGCATGGGTTTGTTACTATGAATTTCTGGATTTTGTGGGTTTCTCCATCTGGGTCGCTGTTGAAACCAATATTGTTTGATTAATGGCTTCCATTTTGTGGTATGGCTGCAATAGAATAAAATAGTTATTGTTATATAGTATTTTGTTGGTTTTCCCATCTAGGTCACTATTCAAACCAATATTGTTTGATTTATGGTTTCCTTTTTGTGGCTATGGTTGCAACACAATAAAATAGTTAATGTTATAGCTCGTTTATGTTTATTATTTTTCTCTAGCTTAGGATATATTGTTTCATTTTTGATAAGGTGTTGTTAAAAAGGCCATATTGTTTCAACTTCTGATAAGGTGGTGTTGAGAAAAGATTGTATTTTTGCACAGGTTTGTAACTATGATTTTTTGTGCTTTGTGGGTTTTTCCATCTGGGTCGATCTTAAACCCAATTTCATTTTGTGGGTATGTTTGCAATGGAATAAAATAGTTGACACTATACATTTTATGTTGATTTTCATAAGGAATAACTAATTTTTGTTGTCTATGTTAGGCTATATTGTCTCATTTTTTATAAGGTGTTGTAGAAAAGGCTTATTGTTTCAATTTTTGATAGGGTGTTGTTGAGAAAAAAACTATATTGTTTGTTAAAACCAATATTATTTCATTTATGGTACGTGTTTTGTGGCTATGGTTTTGTGTGGGTTTTTTACTGTGATTTTTTGCAACTCAATAAAATAGTTAATGTTATACAGTTTATGTTGATTTCCATATGGAATTGTTGATTTTTGTTCTCTATATTAGGCTATATTGTTTCATTTGTGATAGTGTCCTATTGAAAATGGTATATTGTTTCAATGTTTGATAAGGTGTTGTTGAGAAAAGACTATATTTTTGCATGGGTCTATAATTTAGCATTATACAGTTTATGTTGATTTCCATAAGGCATTGTTAACTTTTGTTCTCTACCTTAGGATGTATCATCTCATTTTCGAGAAGGCATTGTTGAAAATTTTGTATTGTTTCAATTTCTGATAGGGTGTTGTTGAGAAGAGACTATTTTTTATTAAAACCAATATTGTTTCATTTATGGTTCACATTTTGTGTCTCTTCTAATAAGGTAGTGTTGAGAAAAGACTATATTTTTGCATGGGTTTCTAACTATTATTTTTTGTGTTTTCTTGGTTTTTCCATCTAGGTTGGTGTTGAAACCAAATCCATTTTGTGGCTATGGTTGCAACATAATAAAATAGTTAACGCTATATAATTTATGTTGGTTTTCATAAGGTATTGTTGATTGTTGTTGTCTAGCTTAGGCTACATTGTCTTGTGTTTTCAATAAGGTGTTGTTGAAAAGGATATATTTCTTAAAAGACTATATTTTTGCATGGGTTTGTAATTGTATTTTTTATGTTTTGTGGTTTTTCCCACTTGGGTTGGTGTTGAAACCAATTCCATTTTGTGGATATGGTTACAATACAATAAAATAGTTAACGTTATTAAGTTTATGTTGATCTCCATAAGGCATTTTTGATCGTTGTTGTCTAGCTTAGGCTATATTGTATCATTTTTGATAAGGTGTTGTTGAAAATGCTATATTGTTTTAATTTTTGATAAGGTGCTATTGAGAAGAGACTATATTGTTTGTTTAAAGAAATATTATTTTGTTTATGGTTCATGTTTTGTGTGGAATCAAAATTTAAAGATTAATCATGAAAAATTTGAATTATGAAATATCATCATCAATTTTATGTGTAACTCTAATACTTATAACTTATTTAGTATATTTATAACATTCTAATGAAAATGAACCTAAAATAATAAATATGACAAATAACTTTCATCCTTGAAATTTTTAAAACTTATTACCATATTTCTATTTTCTTAATATTAATTACAGGCACAATTAGAAGTTAAGAAAGCTAAAAGAGGCATATTTGTTGATTAAAAAAAAATTATAATTATTGGATAGGATATATGTGTGAACTTTGGTACTAATATTTGGTAGCCTTCCCAAATTTTAAGCCTTTCCACACCTTTTCTAGGTTTTTTGTTGAAACCATTATTGTTTCATTTCAAGCTTTCACTTCGTGGTGATGGTTGCAACACTTTTGAACACATTGTACTCTCTGGAAATTATTCCTTGAATAATTTCAAAAAGGTTGTGAACACATTGTATGTGGTAACTAGTGTCTCTTATTATTCCTAATATAAAGCCTATTTTTCTAAGAATTCATTTTTGAGGTTGAAACAAATAAAAACTATCTTCCTAAGAAAATAAATACGAATGTTTCCTTTTCCTTTTTAAATAGTTTTTTTTAATCTATAATTATCATTAACATGAATTTCACTCATGGTTCATATGATAATTAATTTTCATAACAAGGTGTTAAGACATCTAGAAGGATCCAAAAGACCTAAGAAATTCACAATCTCATAATCAGACAAAACCAACTCCATCGCATAGGGCTCACCTACATGATCCTGATGCCACTTGAATTGCATCAAAACGAGATCATATGCGAGAGTTATGCATGGTCAAAGTTGGGACCAAACTAGGTACATAAGCCAATCAAAAAGGAAAAAATAATCATCTCAAAAATGGTCAAAAGAAGCATCATGTTGAAGAGCTCATCATGATGATTCTAACACTGTTTATTTCATTGAAAATGAAGTTCATATTGCAAAGTTATGTCAAGTCAAAGTTTTAGTCAAAAGGGTTGACTAGTCAAAGTGATGATGTCAGCATGCTGATCAATGTGGCATGATGACAAGGTAGACAGATGACATGGATGAGTCATAGGCTGACACGTGGCATGTAGTCAGTAGTTTGTATAGTGATGAGGTGATGATGGGGTGTTGATGTGGTCCAATGATAGCATGACATGTGGTAGACTTCGGCCAATCATCAACTACCATGTGGCACATTATCTCTATCCTACGCAGTTTGGTTCATTGGAATAGTTTTATTTGCTAAAACTATATGAATGGGGTTCAACCCCTTAATGTCTCACTTCTGATTTTCATGGCCTACCAATTGGACAAAATGTGTGCTCTATGACATGATAGGAACAAGTTTGTTTTGTTGTTCAAAATATTTAAATTGCCTTATTAAAAGTGGAAAGGGGTGGGAGTCGACCCAATCACCTTCCCACCCTTAAATTTCCTCTTTTCCACTCCACCATTGAATGGTGTTGAGTGTGAAGTGGGAATCGGTAAGTTTTAGAGAAAATCTTTAAAATGATTAACCCCAATTTCAAAGATTTAAACCCTTCAAAATTACAACCAAGTTAATCTTGATAAATCTATGAACTATATAGCCCAAATTTAAATAATTATAAATGGCTTGTATAAAATGTGGATGATATTAAAAGATATTTTAAAGATCGAGCCTGATTCTATGAAAATTTAAAGGGCTTATAATAATATCAAAAAGATATATATAGAATATTTAAATATTTTTAAGGGATTAAGAGAATTTTAGAGAGAAACATAAGATTTTTGAGAGGATAATATGAAGATTATATTTGTAAATAGGGAGGATTGTCCAATAATTTTACCTATAAAGTGATATTTTTAAATCATATGTTTATGAACCATATTAGGCAATAATTTTGCATAAAAGGGAAAATTCTCTTGAAGAGAATAATTTTATTATTGTAAAGTTATTGGAATTATGAGAGTTTGAGAGAGAGATTAAAAGGTGTTGATTACTACACAAAAAATTGTAAAGGAGAGAGATATTGTGAGAAATTGTTATGCGGGTGGAGCTTGGATATTGTAACAAGGCAATTTCATTGCTTGGTGATATTAATAAAGTAGTCTACCTTGAGAAGTGGACCCAAAGATGTAGTCCTTATTGGATGAATGCCGTTATCAAGATCATGTTCCTCTCTCTCTTCTTTCTTTTTATCATTTTCTCTCCTTTCTTTCATTCTTTGAGTTTTAAGTCCTTATGTTGATTTTTTATTGCAACATTATCATAATTAGTTAGCTTCCTTAATTTATGTAAAAGTGAACTTAGTCTATAATTTCAAATGTTAAACAACATAGTCACATAATTATGTTGGAATAAGAATAATTATAATTAAGGTTTAATACATTTGAATTGTAAACCTCTAATTATAGATAAAATTGGTATCAAATCTCTTAACAGGAAATTCTGAAAGTGAATGTTAACTAGGTTGAAATTATAGCAAGGTGAAGGTGCACTTACAGAGTTCAATCCTATGATTAGAAAATGAAATTATTTTCCATGATCACAAATGGCAACTAAATAAAGTCCTATGGATCTTGATGAGAAAAGTTTCTAGAAAGCATTTCTTGAAATGAAGGCTATGGTGGAAGTTCTTTTTCAAGAGAGACAAGAGAGACAAAAGAAAGAGGAAAAAAAGAATAGAAATAAGAGTGTAGATGAATCCAATTCGAAAGATGATAAAGATAAAGGAGTAGGAGGTGGTAGTGGCCCTCCTAAACCTCCATCCCCATCTTCTTCTTCATATTATTTGTCTACTTCTTCTTCAAAGAAGAAACAACCTGTACAGTCTCAAGCTAATACACCTTTGTTAAATCTTGATGTTAAATTTGAATTTCCAACTTATAATGAGAACTAGATACAAAAAAAGTTAATAGTCAAATAAAAAAAATTGAATTTTATTTAGAATTTATAATTTTATTGAGGATTCTAAAAAATCTAATTAGCAACTCTTTTACTGGGAGGCAAAACCTTAATCTAGTGGGAGTGTAGAACTCATGAAGATATAAGCCAATATGGTAAAATTATTTCTTCTTGGCTTGAGTTTATAGCTGCCTTAAAGAAACAGTTCTATCCATTAGGTCATTTGCAAAAAGAATTAATTAATTGGAAACCATTAAAGCAAGAGAAAGGAAAAAGTGTACGAGATTATACACAAGAGTTTAGGAAAAGAGCTTTAATTTTGGGCATTCCATTATATACAAAAGAAACTTTGTTAAAGTATATGGGTGGATTACATGAAAATTTGATGCATATAATACTTATGTTTAATCCAACTAACCCTAATGAAGTTACTTTGCAAGCCATTCATCTAGAAACAAGCTCGAGGAATATCCATGATGGTCTCTTAATGGACTCAAATAAATACAAAGGGAGCAAGAAAGCAATGAAGAAAATACAATAGATGGCTACTGTAAAGAAAGAGGAGGATAAACCTTATTTCTCACACTATAAGAAGAAAGGGTGCAAAGATGAAAAGTACTTGAAATTGCATCTTGATCAGAAACCAAAATGGTTTAAGGATCGAAAGGGTAAGCAAAAGACTACAACTATCATGCATGATCTTAGATTAGATTATGACGATGAAACCAAGATCACAATTGTGGGTATAAAAGGTAACATTGCTATTGTCAGTACTTGTTCCCATGCTTCTTCTGTAAAGTGTAATGAAGTACCTATTAAAAGTAAGAGGAATGAATTTTTTCATATAAGGGCTATTGTAAAACAAAGTAAGATTGACACACTCATAGATAGTGGATCACAAGTGAATCTAATCTCTAAACAAGTTGTTAAGAAATTGGGATTAAAAACAACTCCTCATCGTGAGCCATATTCATTGGGTTGGGTGCATGATAATGCTTAGCTACATGTGTCAAAGCAATGCAAATTCTAATTTGTAATCACATCCAAGTTTGTACATGAGTTAAAGCTAGATGTAATTCCATTTGACATATATTGGATGGTTCTAGGTAGTCCTTACTTGTATGATAGAAAGGCCATTTTCTATAGGGAACATAATAGGTATCATTTGTTTAAGGATGGAATTGAATATATTCTAAAATCTCATCACATGAAGAATGATAGATCTGTTGTAAACATAGAGCATATGAAGATGATTGTAAATGCAAGAAATTCTTCAACTCTCACATTTGTAACAACTAGTGATACTAAGGATGAAGATGATAGGGTTTCATAGAAAACACAGTTGAGGATCAATTCCAAGCATAGTTAAGCCTTCAACCAAAGGTGGTAAAAGAGGGTTTGAACGATGCATTTTCTAACAATGTTCTTGTTCAAGAGATCTAGCACATTGATACTTTTTCCTTCACATTAGTTTATTCATTACTATTTCTTGTTATTAAACTAGCTCGTTCTATGTGGTGGATGGATGTGATAGTGAATATTGATGAATATGCAATTAATTGTATCAACAATGCTATCTCATTTTTCTTCATGCTTGTGATGGGTCAGATGTTCAAGATTCTAGCAAGGTGGACTTATGGTACTAAGAAAGTGTGGTGAAAATACCCTGGCTTAAATTCTATGGGTATGTGTAGGATCATCATGAAAAAAAAAGGCCCTTAAGTGGCAAGAAATTCAAAAAAACCAGAGTTAGGAAAATTCACATAAAATTTTGAATAAGTTATCTATATTATTTCAAAAATATGTAAGAATAGAATATATAGTAAATTGAACGTAGTTTCTAAACTACTAGGTTTATTTTTTATTTTTAAATCTATTTGGTGAAAAAATGAAATTTTAATGCAATAGTATTTAAATTTTAGGAAAAAAAGAAGTAGGTTTTTGTCTGACCACCCTAATCATAATAAAATGATATTTTTTCCTTATAACATTTTAGATATAAGTAGAGGACTCATATCTGGATGCGATGCATATTTTTTTGTAATATTTTTCCAAGTAAATAATTAATTATGAATTTTTTATTACAACTTTTAAAAAATATAAAAACTTGTATGTATGACCACTTTAAATTGGTTAAAACTTCATGAAATTCATTTTTTTTTAATCCTATAGTATGTGAAGCATAGAATGTGATGCATTTTTCATATTCAAAAAATGTGATACCATTTGAAAGATATAGATGTTTTTCAATGAACCTATTAATCAGGACTTTAGTTGTAATTCAAATAGAAAATGAATAATAATTATTTATAAAATTCATAGCAAAGCATAATTTATATTGGTGGAAAGTTGAAAATCTCCTTTATAAACCCTTTATGTTTCATCAATCAGCCACATACCCTACACATACCCATCATATCACCACTTTTTGGCCCATCAAGATCTTGCACATACCTCTATGTAAAAATAGAATTTTCGAGGTCCAAAAGCTTCTCAATTGGGAGGAATGATCTAGGAGGATCTAGAAGACCTCGAAAATTCACAATCTTACAATTAGATAAAATGACCTCCATTGTATAGGGCTCGCCTACACATTCCTGATGCAAGTTGAATCATGTCAAAAAGAGATTTTAAGTTAGAGTTATGTGCAATCAAAGTTGGGGTCAAACTAAGTATAGAGGTCAGTGAAAAAGGAAAAAAATCATCATCTAAAAAATGGCCAAAAGTAGCATCATGTTGAAGAGCTCGTCATCATGATTCTGACACTATTTGTTTTGTCAAAAATGAAGTCCATATGGAAAAGTTATGCCAAGTCAAACTTTTAGTCAGAAGGGTTGACTAGTCAAAATGATGATGTCATCATGATGTTAGCATGTTGATGTGGGATGGTGACAAGGTAGGTAGATGATGTGGACTAGTCACAATTTGACATGTGGCATCTAGTCAATAGTTTGTATAGTGACAAGATGGTGACGGGGTGTTGACCTAGTCTAGTGACAGGCTGACATGTGGCAGACTATGACCAATCATCAACTACCATATGGCACATTATCTTTGTCCTCCATGGTTCAGTTCATTGGAATAGTTTTATTTGCTGAAAGTATATGGATTTTCATGGCCTACCAATCTGCTAAAATGTGTGCTCTATCACATGATAGGTGTGGGTTTGTTTTGTTGTTCAAAATATTTAAATTGCCTTATTCAAAATGGAAAGGGGTGGGGGTCTATGTAGCAACCTTCCGGCCACTAAAATGCCTCTTTTCCAATCCACAATTGAATAGTGTTGAGTGTTAAGTTGGAATTAGTAAGTTTTAGAGAAAACCTTTAAAACAAATAACCCTATTTTCAAGGATTTAAACCCTCCAAAATTACAACCAAGTTAATCCTAATAAATCTATGAACTGTAGAGCTTGAATTTAAATAATTATAAGCGACTTGTATAAAATGTGGATGATATTAAAAGATATTTTAAAGATCAAAGCCTAATTATATGAAAATATAAAGGGCTTAAAATAATATCAAAAAAATTAATAAAGATTATTTAAATATTTTTAAGGGATTAAGAGAATTTTAGAGAGAAAAATAAGATTTGTGAGGGGATTATATGAAGATTATCTTTGTACATAGGGGGGATTGTCAAATATTTTTACCTAGAAACTTAGATTTTTAAATCATATGTTTATGAACCATATTAGGCAATAATTTTGTATAAAAGGGAAAATTCTCTTGGAGAGAATAATTTTATTATTGTAAAGTTATTGGAATTGTGAGAGTTTGACAGAGAGATTACAAGGTGTTCATTATTACACAAAAAATTGTAAAGCAGAGAGAGAATGTTAGAAATTCTTATGCAAGTGGTGCTTGCATATTGTAACAAGGAATTTTCATTTCTTAGAAATATTAACAAAGTGGTCTATCTTGAGAAGCGGACTTGAAGATGTAGTCCTGATTGGATGAACTATGTTATCAAGATTGTGTTCCTCTCTCTCTTTTGTGTTTTCATTCTTCTCTCTCTTGTCTTTCATTCTTTTAGTTTTAATTACTTATGTTTATCTATGATTAAAACATTATCATAATTAGTCAATTTCCTTAACTTATGTAAAATTGAACTTAGTCTATAATTTCAACAATTAAACAACATAGTCACACAATTTTGTTGGATCAGGCATAATTATAATTAAGGTTAAATACATTTGAATTGTAAACCTCAAATTAGAAATCACTAAGAGTGAAAGATATTATCATGGAATTTCATAATAAATTCCTTACTTGGTTCAATCAAGATGATACTATTAGTTTTACTTATAATAATATGTTCACAATTCAATTATTCCATAATAGAATGACTCAAAGGTACATACATATTTCTCTTATTATTTTATGTGTTGCATTCTAGTTTTCTAGACCCTATGTTTAATATTTGTTGAAGTAATAAAATAGTTTATTATATTTTCCATAAGGAATTTTTGATTGTTGTTTTGTGGCCTCGAATAAATTATTTGATTTATGGTTTATGTGTAGTGGTGATCATTGTAAATTAATAAAATAGTTCATGTTCTTCTTGATAAGGAACTGTTGGTTGTTTTTCTATGTCTTTAAGGATAGTTCTTATTTGTCTAGGCCTTAATAAGGATTTCTTAGAATGAAAAGTTGTATATTAAAAGTGAGATGAAAGATTAATCTCACTATTGATTATAGTGGGAAAAAACATACATTGTCCACTACTGTAATCAATGATGATATTGATGTTTTCTATTACACTTAATATAGAGTTTTTTGTGCATATAAATGTTGTCTACATCTAATTTCACATAGATACATATATGCACATAGGGAAAATAAAATTAAATGCAACAAAATAAAGCCTACTCTCCACCCTAACATATTGGGTCATGGAGCATCATAGGATGTTACACATATATATCCATAGGTGGAATTCAAACATATGAATGTTGTCTACATCTAATGTTAGAAAAACACAGATCTACACATAGGAAATATAAAATGAAACACAACAAAATGAGGGTTCCTCTCCACCCTACCATATTGGGTCATGGAGCGTCATAAGCTCTCACCAAATCTTGGAGCAAGAACATACATCATCTACCACTCTGATCAATGGTGCAATCAATGTTCCTTATTACAATTACTATACATCCTATCATTCTAACAACTCCAGTTTTGAGACTGAAAGAAATAATAACTAAAAAGGTGCACTTAACTTCAAATTCTACAAATGATAAACATGGTGATCAATCTATATGAATTTTGTCTACATATAATTTCACATAGATACATATTTGCATAGAATAAAAGAGAAATGAAACACAACAAAAGAAACACATACTTTTTGTGTTTATATATTTCCAAGCAATAGATTCCTACATATGCATCCAATCCATGCAATACATATAGATGCAGATACAAAAACAAAGCTACACCAATATGTGTGTGTGTGTGTTTGTGTGAAGTTAGATGCATATATATATGCATTGTAGATTGTAGTCTACAAAAAACTATATTGTTTGTTGAAACCAATATTGTTTGATTTATGGTTCACCTTTTTGTGGCAATGGTTTTGGAGGGGTTTGTTATTGTGAATTTTTGTGTTCTATGGGTTTTTCCATCTGATGTAGCATTTCATTTTTCTTTTCCTGTGGGTAGATATGTATGTATGTGAAAATATATGTAGGAAACATTCATATATACTTAGCTTTATATTAAGCATAATAAGAAATATTTTTCTACATACAATGTGTTGAAAAGCTTTTTGAAGTTATTTAAGGAAGAACTTCTACAAAGATGGTGGCATCAATGTTTGATATAACACTCAAAATATGGTTTATCATTCCAAAAATATGTTAGTATGTATCAATGTTGTTTGGGAAAAAAGGTGGTCAATTTTTTAATTTTTAATATTGAACATACTTTCCATTTCAATAGAGAAGGCTAGTGAAATTGAATCCCAGTTGGCATCAACATTAATTGGTGTATGGTTTCGATCTACTGGTGATGGTTTCAAAGTAATAAATCAACTCATGCTCTTCTCGATACAACCTTGTTGGTTGTTATTTGTGTGGCCTGCAATGATAGCCTACACTATTTTCCATATAGTATTGGCGATTATTGTGTTGTGGCTTTAGCAATACATGTGAAAATTTCATATGCACACATACACACCCACACAAACATATATACGTTCAAAATAGTTCATAGAAATTTTGGAGATATAAGAGTATGTGGCAATTGAGACAAATAAGAAGCAAATAAGAATATTGATGTTACCCTTAATACTCTGGGGTAGTTATGGCTGATTGTTTTGTGTTTTCTCTGCTAGATATTTTCTTAACTTTTGGTGCAGCTGGTTGGTTTAGTTGGAATTTTATTTCCTATATTTTTTGATGTAAAGCCCATTTTACCCTTTATCAAAAAAAATATTGATGTTAAAAACTAGACATAGCTATATAAACATAAACACATGACCTAAAAGATACATGTAGAAAACACAAATAAAGATGTACACACTCACACATACAAGTGCATTATAGACACATATTTCTACAACTGTATCAAGATGTTGTATGCACTTAGTACATTTAATTACATGGATATATGTTTATGTATATGCATATGTATATGTATACATGCATACAACCATGTCCACAAGTATATATAAGAATAGATAGAAATATAAAGGATTTTTTCAATATGCAACTCTTCCCACTTGCTTTCTGTCTGTTCCCTGCTTTCTTGAGCATTTGCAAAAAATGGGCAATAAATTATCATTGCTGACACTTTTGTATTGCTTTTGCAACTATCACCCCATGTAGAAAAACATAAAAAAATATCCTCCCAACTTGACAGTAGCTTGACAGTAGATGATAAAACTTGCACCTTCATAGAAGCTTTCCCTCCTTGTTCATAACTATGATAGCAGCTAAAGCCATAGAATGACAATCAACAATTCCTTATCAAAAATTGCATAGATAGTTGATCATAGTGATGGTCAATGTATTTTCCCTATGTATAGGAATGTATGTATGTCATAGTGGATGCAAAAGAACATTGATACATACTAATCACTATCTTTATTCTATTAGGACATCCTTGGAATCATAAATTGTATTTTAGGTGTTATATAATAATTTCTTTTGCCTATGTAGATTTTTGAACATAGATGAAATAAAATGAGTGGCAATGATAGTCAATAATGGCTCCTATATAACAACATAAACTCTATAAAATTTACTATTTTATTGTGTATCAAAAATGAAACAATATAGCCAAATATAGAGAACAACAATTAACAATTCCTTATGGAAAACAACATAAACTATTTTATTGCATTGCAACCATCGTCACAGAACAAAAGCCATAAATAAAACAATATTAAATTTTCTTATGTGTAGATATGTATGTATGTTAAAGTAGATGTAAACAACGTACATACATACTCTTCTCCATATTTATTCTTTTGGGAACAATAGTTGTTATTTTTTTGAGCCTCAATAGGGAATTCTTGCAATGATAAATTGTATATTAAGTGTTGGGTATGTGCAGGACCATCATGGCAAAAATGGGCCCTTAAGTGGCAAAAAAATTCAAAAAAATCAGAGTTAAGCAACTTGACATAAAAATTTCAATAAGTTATCTATAATATTTCAAAAATATAAAACAATAGAATCTATAGAAAATTGGATGTAGTTTCTAAACTACTAGGTTTTTAAATTATTTGGTGAAACATTGAAATTTCAATATAGTAGTACTTAAATTTCAAGGAAAAATAAGAAGTAGGTGTCCTGCCTAACCACCCTAACCATAATAAAATGATAATATTTTTACTAATATTTTATATGTAAGTAGAGGACTCATGTCCTGATGTGATGCATATTTTTTATAATTTTTTTCCAAGTAAATAATTAATTATGAATTTTTTAATACAACTTTTTAAAAAAAATATAAAAACTCATATGTCTAACCACCTTAACTTGGTCAAAACTTCATGAAATTCAATTTTATTTAGTTTTAATCCTATAGTATGCAAAGCATAGAATGTGATAGATGTTTCAGATTCAAAAAATGTGATATCATTTTAAAGATATAGTTGTTTTTTTTCAATTAGCCTATCAATCAGGACTTTATTCATAATTCAAATAGAAAAATAATAACAATTATTTATTAAAGTCAAAGTAAAGCATAATTTATATTGCTAGAAAGCTGAGAATCTCCTTTAAAAATCCCTTTTGTTTCATCAATTTTGGGTAAAACTAAGTCGTCGGCCACATACCCTACACATACCCATCATATTTCCACTTTTTGGCCCATCATGATCCTGCACATACCTTGATATATGGAACATTGAAGCCTTTTTTTAATTATTTATTTCTCCTCATATTGTTGATATCTCTAGAAAAAATATTGAAACATAAAAAATTTGAAACAAAAAAAATTGAATAATAAACTATAAATTAAGTGTTATATGAATTATTAAACCCTTTTTTATTAATCCTTTATTGTCATATTGTTAATGTGTGCACAAAAAATTGAGAGATAGTGTTGTGTTTTGAAGAACTTGATGGTTGTCATTTTATCAATGTTTTATATTTCTTGTATGTGTTTTGGTTGGGGTTCTTGTTAGCCGTTGTTGCTTTAATTGAACATTTAGCCCTCATGTTGTTGTGACATAGAGCTTGTATTTAACCACTAGCATTGTAGCTCTCAGCTTTTAAAAGAGAAGCCCCAATAATGTCGATGGAATTTGGCTCTTCCCAAGCTAATGAACAATCCTCAGGAACCAGTCCCTTAAGTCTATTCCTTGTTTCCTTTTTGTTGCTAACAATTATATTGACACTTTTCCATGTGTGTCCAATGAACTGTGAATATGCTTCATTTGAATTAACAGCTGTTGTAATATATATTCTAACTAATTTATGTTTAAACTCTTTATGTTTCATTTTCCTTTTGATTTGTGTAACACCCTCCCTTTTGTACTCGATAATTAGGCAATGTTTTCCTATGTTATGATTCAATCATGTTACAGGAATTAATGATGCCTTTATGCTTTGATTATGTTAATAATGTTAGCTTTGTCAGTTAGTGATATTGTATTGGTGAAGGGGACGGGGTTGTATCACTCCCTACGAGTGCCCTTTCGATTCTGAGATTTCCTCTTCATATTATGATATATTATGTACATGCTCTTTCGCACATGCTCTTGGTTGCAGGTTGGCAGGTACATACATGACACTCCTCCTGGTTTCCAGGTTTGAGCGTGTCCATTGACCAACGGAAATTATTTGGGAGATAGTAGCTAGGGTTTCCGAACCAGGTCGTCACCCTAGTCGTAGCATGTTGTTGAGTCGTCGTTGGGGCCAGTTGTTTATCTTGGTCAGTTCCCTTTGAGTGTGTATTTAATTTCAAGTTAAAGTTTATTTAATATCTTGCGTAGTTTGATCAATGATTAAACGTGTTTAGTTGCAAGCTAAAAGTGATTAAATAGCTTTTGGAAATTTTAAATGATGAATGTTGTCTTTTGGAGTTGTTGAAAAATTAGTGATTAGTTAATTAATTTAATTGGATTAATAAAATAATCTAATTTCGAATTAGAGTTATTTTATTGATAATTGGAATTAATTGTGTGAATTAATTAAATTATCCCTTTTGAATTAAAAGTGTTAAAGATTTAATTCTTTTGTTAAATGTAAAGTGCAAAATATTTGGATTCAATTTGGAATTAGAAAATTGTTTAAAGTTATTAAAAATTCAAATATTTCTTATGCAAAGACTTTGGGGTAAAAAGGATATTTTCTGAATTAGTTGACTTTCTTTGGAAAAGATATTTGTGTTTGAAATTGGAATTGGAATGAAATGTTGATTTAAATTTGAGTTCAATTTGAGTTAGAATTTCAATTTGAATTAAAATTAGAATTTGAATGTGAATTTGGGGAGTTTGGAAAAAGAAAAGCATATATTTTGTTTTAGGGTTTTCTTTCATTTCTCCATGGAATTCTTGTTTTTGAATGTTTTGGTGGAGAAGCTTGGAGGAGGCAAAAAAATGGTGGAGTTGAAAGGGTGCTTGAAGATCTCCATGGGTAAAGCTTGCTATTTTGGGAGGAAACACAAGGTTCCATCAATTCTTCCTCATCTCTTTTGCTCATTTGGATGATTGAAAACATAGTGATAGATTCAATGGAAACTCATAGTAAAACTCTTAAATTTGGTAAATGGTAGAGAGTGTTGGAATTGAAATCAAACATGAAGTTTAAACCAAGTTATGGAAAGAAAACCCAAGAAACTCAATGGTTAAACTAAATTTTTTGTTAACCCATTTGCTATTTTGAAATAAGATTATTTTTTGAATTGGGTTGGGCTTATTTGTGCAATTTGGTTATGAAATCAAGTTTTGGGTTTATATTTTGGTGATTACACCCTTTTATTTTAAAATTGGGTATTACCCACAAATATATATTCATATATATATTTGTATTTTAAGAAATTTTAATTTCTGGTAATATCTTTTTAAAAATTCATGGAGTTCGGGTCTGGTAAATAAAAAAAACGCAGGGTTTTTTTTTTAAATAATTTTAAATTTATTTTGTGGGGAGGTGGGAGGTTAAACTTCACTCCCCAATCACGGGCCGCCTAGTCAGCCAGGCGCTGGCTTATTGTAAAATTACAGTCATGCACATCGCGGTAAGGTCAAGACAAATTCTAAGGGGCCATGCTATGCTCAGACAAATACCAATCAGTCACCGGTGGGAGGCGGTTGGGAGGGCTTCAGCAGCTTCAGAGCTGGCCGGCCCCTCGGCTTTCAAAATGGTTTTTTTTATTTTTTTTATTTATTAAAATTTTAATTTTAAATAAATATTATTTTATATTATATTTTTATATAATATTTATAATATTTAATATTATATATTATATAAAATATAATATATTTAATATATATTTATTTAATTAAATGAAATTTGGTTTAATATTAAAATATATTTTAATGCTGGTTGTTAAACCATAAGGTTTCTTTTGAAATGTTTAATTGAAAAATATGTATAAGTTATTTGATATATATTTTTTTAATTAAAGGAAATTTTAATAAGTTCATAAAGTATGTTAGGTTAATCATGAGGTTTTTTTTGGAGGTTGGATTTAATTGGAAAACCTATGTATATGTTATTTGTTATTGGTTATTCAATGGGAGTTATATTTAAAGTTATTTAATTGATTCAGTTGCAAATAAAATATCACTTTATTTGATATATCTAAATAATGATAAATGTTAAATTGAAACTTTTAAATCATCATGTGATTTTTCTTTATGATTGCGAAAATCGATATTTCAACATATTGCCGTAAATTTCAAAGAAGTGATTTCAAGCTATTATTTAAATGGCATATTTTGTTTATTTTTCTAGATGCTTGATTATATAATATAATTGTGGAACTGAAAGTAAAAGACGAACTTATCAATTAACCTAAATGATTTATTAAGCAAGTGATCTATCTATGTTATGTGATCATGAAACTTAGAGAGAACGGTTGATTTAAATTTTAACCAGATAAGGTGCATTATTATCATGTTTTGCTTATGAATATGGTTATGAGAATTCAGAGTAGATGATTTGTTCTTTATATAATTCAATGTCATGAAAAGAAATGGAATCGATCAATTGGATAAATGCAAGTTATGAAATCTGTGTTTGAATGGATTTAAGAAATCCGAACATTAGATTACCTATGTGTCTGAAATGTTTTCAATGTTAATTGCTCGCCTTCGATGTTGTGGAAGGAGAGTGAATGTTTTGTGAATCTTCCTGTTATGGGTTCATTTATTGTATGGGTGGTTATTCGTGAGTTTATATGATTGTTGGCTTAAGGTCGTATCTTGTTGATCATGTAAGTCTTCCAGCAGTGTTTTCTTGAGGTGATGTTATGCCTCTTATGTTTTGCTTTGGCTATCTTGGATTTTGTGTAAGTTAAGCTCAAGTGGTTACCTGGTTCTTTGAACGGGTTGTGTGACCTTGTGATTCATGGTTGAGTCGAGTTTCAGTTGTTATGTGGGTTTCATTATGTAGTCAACCTTGTGTTAGCCTTGGGTAGTGCACGTTTTGGTTTCAGTTTTGGACATCCATAGTGATGTGTTGCCTGTTGAGGTGTTTGGTTATTTGTGATAAATGTTAGTGCATTGTCTACCCTTGGCATGTGGTTGAGTTATGTGTTGTCGATAGGGGAGTGGCTTTCAAACGAACGCCGGGCCCAAAGTGGTCCCAGGATAACTCGTTTGAGAGTTAGTTAATTAAGTGAAAATTAAAATAACTTACTAGGGAGAGAGTAGCATTGAACATTAATAAGATAATTTAGCCTCGCTCATTGGCTCAAGGGCTTGTACGAGACTTGAGATGAGTCGGGAAGGCCTGGAATGGCAAGATCGTTATCTTGTCTTCTCGAAAGATAATCGATTCCGCTCTGGTGGGCATATGGCGCCGGGTTCGTGAGAGGTTACCAGGATATCCCGAGAGGGGGGCCGAGACCTAAGAAGAACACCATTGGATAACCAATGCAGCCTTTGCGATGACACTCCTCCTATGACAGCAGTCGGTATGGTGTTGTACCGTGAGATTATTTGTGCAGTGATGGTACTCGATTTTGTACTTTGGAAGCATTGTAACCTTTGTGTTAAGTAATGTGGGTTTTCGTTCTTGTTTCAGTTCAGTGTGTTATCTTGTGTCTAGAGGTGCATGGTCTTGTGTAGGAAATCCTGGTTACTATCTCCTAGCACGGAGGGAGTGGGGCCTTTGGGTTCCACGTGGTCGGGTGGCGTGCATTTCTTTTCCGTTGGTTCTTCTTCATGTTCGTGTGTTCGTGTTTTCCAGCTGGAGAGCTCGTGGGAATCAGTTTCTTCTCTCACTTCTTTCTTTCAGCTCTTATTGTATCTTATTACCCCTCATTTGTTTCGAGGTGGAATTTGTAATTGTAATTATGAGTTTTGGATTTACCTCATTCGGGGAATGAGTGATGTAACCTTATTGTTTAAATGTTAATTTGGAATCTTGAGGTATTTATTATCCTTGTTGTAATTTATCTTGCATGGAATGTATGTTGTTTCATTTCCTTAAGTGATTGATGTATCGGTTTATGTTATTGCTATGTGATGTTGGGTTTTTAAGTAATCTTTGTCTCGTGGCCTTAGAGGTTGTTGGCATTATGAATC
>VDFB02336644.1:0-21384 GCA_007258455.2 Sequoia sempervirens
CCATGTATGCAAACGTGACACAAGAAAAGAATATGCCATTTTATAGAGAATTTTCTACACCAATTGTGACTTGTGATCTAACAATGCCAATGAGAGCGTACGTTCGGTACAGATCGTACTATCGACATCATACAATACAAAAAAAATTGCGATTTCTATAAAAAAACTCTAATGCCTCTCGAGAAAAAATGTCATATTTTGATGAATTGACAGTCGATCTTTAGGTTTTCGAGCCTTCCAAATGCAATGGAATGGTTAGATTTGGCCCAAAGTGCCCCAAAAATTCAACTAACCCCTAGATCTAGCAACTAAAACCTTTATAGATCAATCAAAACATAACGAAAATTGACGAAATGAAAGGAAAACCTAACTTCCTTTGACATCATTAATTCAATTGTGAGGTCCTTGAAACCCCAAAACGCACCTCATAAATTCTTCAAGACAAGACAAATTCCTCAAGTGTGGGAAGAAATCAACAACACTAGAGCTTTGATACCATGTAGGACTAAATGGTGACTCCCAACACCCCCAAGAATAGTTACGAGACCAAAATATCTTTCACAAGAAAGAAAATGGCAAGAATAGCTTGTTGTATTATGAATGTAAGATTAGTTACTGATGTACATGAGAAGCCTTGCTTATAAAAGCAAGCTGAGAGATAGGATTATACAAGATTGTGATGTGTCTTAGTCCTATGTTATGAGACAACTATTAAATGACCTAGGTAACTAACATTAAATAAAAGTCAAAAAGATAAGATAAGATCTTATCTTAACAACTAAGACTTATAGAATGACACCTAGGACCTAAGTAAACTTAACATGTGAATAAGTACCCCTTGCAAGGATTAGCTAGGTACAAAACACTTACTCACACCAACACTTGGTCCCTTAGTCACCCACTTGCATAATATAATGCTAGTCAAACGCCCCCTCAAACCATTCACATCCCCACATGTGTACAAAGGCATAGCCTTTTATACACAAGGAAAAGGCCTTTGTACATGTGACATGGTCTTGGTCAAAGGACTTCCACATCCCTCTTGGATACTCCAAAGTACTCTTCATCTTATCCATCCACTTCTTACAAGGAGAATCTCCATCATTGATTCTCACCTAAATCCCTCTCCCTCCATCTCATCCAATCACCACATGCCACTTTTCAACCCCTCCTTGCTTGAGATTTCTCAAGCAATCTTATCCATTAATCTTTTAAACTCATCCTAGTCATCCATCCATTTTCCCAAAATATTAAAAACAACCCCAACCCAAGCCATTGTCATCCACTTTTTGAATGCAATGTTATGCTATCGAAAGTGTGAGCACACATATCAAACTCAATCACTTGGGAAAATCCACTTACAATTGAAAAAGGGAAGTCTAACCAGGATTTATTTATGTTAGATTTTAAGTTTACTTCAATTCTATTAGCCTAAAATGAGTGTTTACTTGTTTCTTTGTGTTGTTTGATTTAATAGCTAAATTGTTCACATTCACACAAAAATCACACACAAATTTTTTGTTTAATGACCCTTCTTTCAAAACAGCAGTTGCACATTTTAGTTTTTTTGTCTTTAGCTAAAGTTTATGTCAAACCTAGATCATTTTGTACCTTGATATAGAAGCACGTACCTAAGTTAAGACCTCTTCAACTAAGAGCCGGGAACTAAAGAATATGTATTCCACCAAAGTTGTCCAAGACATAATTCTAGACACATCACTTATTTCTTGCACCGCCAAAATATTTAAACCTTGGTGGATAGTATAGTTCCAAAAAATACCATCACCCTTGCAAACTATGCTCAACCAATTGAACTAAACCCTTTGTTACACAACTTTTTAAAAAAAAAAGATTTGTTATAATATTTAAATGTCCTAATTTTTCAAAATTAGTGCTCACAAGTTTTAGAGTTCACCTTTTCCTTCCAAAATCTTAAGTGAATTTCTCTTATGATAAAAATATGGAGTGAAAACTTTAATATATATTTATATGTATTAAGGAATATAACTCAATTTTTTTGATAAAGATGTTTGTTCCTAGACATACTTGTATTGGTGTGCATTCTCATATTAAGACATCCATTAATTATTATTTATTATCATTAGAACTACTATGTTTTCTTCTTAACTATTAAACTTCAATAGGTACTATTTCAAAATGCCTTTGTTGCAAGTATGAATGAGTATGGTGGTGTTATTAATGTTGTCATTGATGTCAACACTGTATAGGTTGTTGCAAAGAAAGGAATCAAGTGATTGCAAGTTGTGCATGTATAGTTGAGATACTTTTGAGATGTTGTAAGTACATGGAGCTATCTTTATGGTGTTGCAGGTGTGCTAATATGATGATTTTCCAAGTGTTTTTAAGAAAATTAATAAATAGTGAAGACAGACTTGTGTGAGTGTTCAGAATGTGCTCCAATATGTGCTCTGCATTTCTTCTGTGTTGATCACGTATGCTTGTGCGGATCTAAAGTGTTGTTTATGGGCATCCTTGGGTGATATATCCTGGATTGTAGCTTTTGGTTTGATGAAGAGTGAAAGTTGAGTTCGATGGTTTGTGAACTGGTCTGGCAGAGTTGTTTGTCTATAGACTAGGAGAAATGTATCTGCTCCACAGTACTTCGCTGGTTTTTTCTGGTCTTGTGCATCTAGAAGAAGGCTTGTAATGATGTTATTTGTATCCTTTCAAAGGTGTTCATGGTTTGGTGCTCCGGAAGACTAGTTTCAAAGTTTATATGTGTGTCTGTGTAGTCTGGATGGACTGATGGAATGTATTTTGTGTATAAAGGATGTTGCATTAGCTGCAAATGAATCTAAAGGCATCTAAGATGTGTTCTAGTGTATTGTGAAGCATGTTTGTGGTTCGCATGTTATCTTCTTGTTGTGAAAGCATGTACTTCAAAGTTCATTGATGTTTTCATTAGGTTTGGTTGACCTAGTGTTTACACATCATGCGAAGGATAAGTATCAATTAAGGAAGCGTGTGATTGATCTGAGATGTTGTTTTGGGTCTTGGTTAAGTGTTGGTTTGGTTTGCTCTCATTCTTATCCACCACGGGAATGTTGACTTGCCGACCTAATTTGAACTTGTAAAATGAAGCCTGTGTAGCCGACCTTAAGTTTCTAAGGTTGATGATGGTATAAATACAAGACATGATGTTAAGCATTGTAAGACACAAGTGTGAGAAGCAAGAGTATGTGAAAGTGTATTGAGGCAGCAATACTTTAATGTGTTAGACTCCTGAAAGCAGTGAGCTAATGGTGTCTATGATTCTCTAATCAAGGTTGTGGATGTGTGGAAGTTGTTGTGGTGGATCTTTTGTTGCATTGAGATAGTGTTCTCTATGGAACATTCTTATTTCTATCTTTCTATATCTGTAGGAAGTGAGCCTCCCTGTTGGACAGTGAGTCTTATATGGACGTGAGTCCTATCTTAGGCAGTGAGCCTCTTTGTAAACGATTTTGCAATTACTCTATATTGTGAGTTAATCCTCACCATGGTTTTTCCCTTATTGGATTTTCCACATAAATCTGGTGTTTCTTGTGTTGATATTGCTTTGTTTTATTTTCACTTCATGCTCACACTTAATAACAAATTAAAGGGGATGTGGAGTTAATAATTGTTTGAGATTTGTGAATGTGATTGGTGACAACTGATTCACCCCCCCCCCCCTCAGTTGTCTTGTGCATTTTAACAACCTTTAGAGGAGTTAACAATATTTCAAGAAATATAAAATAAATAAATAAATAAAATGTTAAATTGTCAATTTTGGCTAAATTTCTAGTAGAGGTTAGTAGATTTGGCTTGTGGATCTAGAAAATAAAAATTAGTGGTAATCAAAAACCATGTACAGAACGAAGTTTAGAATACCACATAGCATCATATAATTAACAAAACCACCATAAATTCATATCTCATTTAACACATAAATGAAAAATAGTATAAAACATTCATTGTTCAAACTTTAAGTTCAATATTGAGAAGCTTATGGCGACATCTCTCCCACCCTTCGTTGAAAACCTACAACATTCAAAGAATGCCTAGTTTGAGTTGCTCAGTGTAGGATCTAGTGGCATTCAAAGCTCTAGTGACATCACTTTTGCAAACCATTCCAATGGTTGAGGGGAAAGCCCTGGTTCTCCCTAGTTCTGATGGAAAATGTGTTTTTATCTTGAGCATCTTTGCTATGACATCTGCAACTCAAACGTACCCTTATTTGGCAATGAATGGTGGTTTTTTTGGTCATTCCTTTGTTGTTGCGAGTTTTATTGTGCCCTCTTCCCCTCTAAATGGGTAGGCTCATTCATTGACATGTTCTTTGGCTCCTCTGATTGTGGTTTGAGGTAAGGAGTTGGTTGAGAATGATTTTTTTTAATTCTCGTCACAATCTCATTTGCAAATTCGATGGGTTATGGCCTTCCCTCCCCAATTTACATCAGTGAGCTTTGAAATTTTGAAGGCCTCTCACAAAGTATGTTTTTGAGCTTTACCCATGTTCTAAGGGTTTCTTTTTAATGTGGGATTTACCTCTATTGAATACATGGAGGTTGTGTTGAATGGTCAAATTGTGGTTTTGGGGAGAGCACTCCCTCTCTGTAAATTGTAGTTTCCCTCTTTCAACCGGCAGATTAAATCTCTCAAGGTTGTACATGTTTGGGTAAGACTACCTTGCCTCCCTCTCCAATATTAGGAGAATTCTCACTTTGAGGATGTAGGCAACTATATTGGTCAATTTTTGAATGTGGGCACTACCTCGAAAAACATTGACCACTCAGCCTATGCTTGTATTTTAGTGGACATAGACATCTCCAAGTGTTTTCATGGAGAGGTCATTTGATGGTGGAAGATCGAAAATGGTTTCAACCAATTGATTATGAGAATCTTTTGTTTCGTTGTAAGCTTTTCCATTGGTCATTTGGCTTCTGAGTGTCTTCATCCTCATCGCATGAGTGCAAAGTCTTCTACTTGGTGGTGTGATGCCCTTTTTCACCATTTTACCATGGACACCCTTCTTGCTTCTCCGGAATTGGTGGTTGAGGATTTTGCTTCCCACTTGATGGATCTTGTTGTTGCTCCTCTGGAATCCTCCCCTCGAGTTGATGCAAGTATTCCCATTGACAGGACTTCTTATGTTCTAGTGACCTAGTTAAGGGACTTTGGGAGGTCCCTTGATGTTGCACAACTGATGGATCTTTCTACTCCATTGGATATTCCTTTGTCCTCTTCGTAAGAGGTTTCCTTGGAGGTGGTGGTGGGGGATGACAATGTCCCTTCTCATTTAGTTGATCCAAATGAAGAATTTTCTTGGAAAATTATTCAAAAAAGGAAGAGAAGTCTTCCTAAATCGATAAATTCCAATATTAGGGCCAAGGGGGTGAGGATTGATAGGAAAATGGCAAGCATCATTTAGTTGCATGTCATTGTTTTTGTTGTTTTTATGTGGTTGTGGACTTGAGGTCCCTTGGTTTCTTTGTTTGTTGAAACTTGGCTATAATTTTGTTGTGTAAAGGATTTCAAGGACCCTTCCAAACTTGTTTTCCCCTCAATCAAAAACCTTAAGTTCAATATTAAAATAATAAAATCAAGTTCGACAATCAATTTTCAACATCATATAAGTTTTCTAAATCATCATCATTAACATTAACATTAAATGGTGTAGTATCATTTAAAAAACAAGAAGCAATGTCACTTCCACTCGCACTAAAAGTGTGCTCACTTTCAAACTTCTCAAGTGCAATATGTTTGAAAGTGGAAGCATTCAAGTCAATGTGCTCTAACTATATATCCCACAACTTTGTGTTTGCTTCCTTATAGTCATGTTATTTATGCAAAAGGAGGTGCAAGTGGGAATGCACATACACTAAGTTCTCTACAATTTTATTAAAATAATAAAATCAAGTTCAACAATCAATTTTCAACATCACATAAATTTTCTAAATCATCATCATTATCATTAACATTAAATCGTGTAGTATCATTTAAAACATAAGAAGCAGTGTCACTTCCACTCGCACTAAAAGTGTGCTCACATTCAAACTTCTCAAGTGCAATATGTTCGAAAGTGGAAGCATTCAAGTCAATGTGCTCTAGCTCTATATCCCACAGCTTTGTGTTTGCTTCCTTATAGTCATGTTATTTGTGCAAAAGGAGGTGCAAGTGGGAATGCACATACACTAAGTTCTCTACAATTTTTTAATGGAATCAATTGCACTTTACTATGTGAGTGAACTAGCAACCTATGAAAACAAAGTAAAGAGAGAGTTATACATTATAAAAATTAAATTGAATTATAAATAAAACTTCAAAGATTAAATCAATATTTTTTTATCGTGAGAGATTGTAGGTGTTAGAATTGTTGGCCAAGAAAGTAACACTAACTATGAGCATCCTTCTTAAACTTATCATAAAAAGCTTCAATACTTTGACAATTAGAGTGTACAAAATCAATTAACTCACTCTCGACTACATCTTGCAAATCAAGATTAGAGAAGAGTTTACAAAAAGTTGTCGTGTGCCCTTAATGACTTCATAACCTTTATATGGGGCAATCCTCTTTGGCACAGAAAGACTCTTGAGATAGAATATTTTGGGCACAATGCAAAGTTAAGAAGATGTAGCAGAGTGGTCATTGTGTTTCTTCTCTCTTCATTAATGTTGTGCACTTGTTTGAAGAAATTTTTAAGATCTTGTTATTTCTCACTTATGATGGTCTTTGTCTTCTCAATCATTGAGTTGCCATCATATCTCTCTCTCAAGAAAGACTTGTCCATGTTGGTATAATGAATCATACTCAATGAAACTAAAGAGATACTCCACATGATCCCACCGAGAGTTGTCTAGGATCGTTCACTTGATATTTGTTGTCGTCTCAATGTTGTTTTGCCTCCATATGGATCAAGTTTAGCTAATTACCATGCTAAAATTTCTCTTAAATCTTCACAAGTCATCTCAAAATTATTTGTGAGAGGCAAAACAAGTCTCAACCACCTATTCAAAAATAAATAAATAAAAACAAACTTTAAAGAGTAATTCAAATACACAATCAAATTAAAACTTAAATAACTAAGGTTAAAAAAATAAAATTTCCAAATGATTAAAGTGAAATTAAAACATAAAATGATCTCAATATATTTTGCAATATGTGGTTGTTGGTGACAAACACTTGGATCTCTTCAACCTTACATCCCTTACATCCAAATATTATTTCCCTTACATCCAATATCTCCAATTTTGAAAATGATCTCAATATATTTTGCAATATGTGGTTGTTATTGACAAAAATTTGGATCTCTTCAACCTTTGCATACAACTCTTTGATCCCATAAATTTTATTCCTAATATTTTCCAACATAAAACTGAGAGTGGGCCAAATAAGGTGTCCAAAAGATGTGTGAATAGCATTCCCCAACCAACAACTTTAACAACTCTACAATTCTTGGTGTTGTCCATTATGGTTGTAACAACATTATAGAGTCGCACTTCCTCAATGGTTGTGATGAGGATGTTAGCAATTGATCATCCTTCACCTTCCCTTCATAATTCACAGCCCTTAAAAACATAGCCCCTTTTGAGGACACTACTGTGGCATTGATCAAGAGATAATTTTTGCATATTTCCACCTATCAAAAACAATGGACACCCATGTATCCCTTATAGACTTTAATAAATCTCCTACAAGCTTGACCTCCTTGTCCAATAAAATACCACATTTTCATAACTTGGATCCTTGTACCCTTTTGGAACATCAATAATGTTTCTCACAATCTACTGCCAATGTGGTGAAAACACAACATTCAAAGCCAACCCATTTACATAAATGCAACTTGCTATGTGTTGATTGACAATATCTCAAGTCTCATTTTGAACTATGATTTCTAAAAGTCTCATTAGTCTCTTATTTGTGGTGGATTGTTCTTTGGTAGTCACTAAAAATGGGTGGCTCACTACAACATTAGGATTAGTGGCAGCATAATGGGCTTCATTCCTTTTGATCTTCTTTTCCAAAAAAATATTTGCTCTATGATATGCTACTTGATCTGTTGGAATCAAGGAACACTAAGAGGGGGGGTGAATTAGTGTTCTAAAAAATTTAACTTTATTAACCTAATATTTAAACCGCTTATAGCATTAAATCAAAAGTAAGATGCAAGAACACAAAGCAATCAACCACAACACCATAACACAAAGATTTTTTACGTGGAAACCCTATTAGGGGGAAAACCACGGTGGGGGTCAATCCACAATATGAGTATACTCAAATACAAGAGTTTACAAATGGGAATGCACATGCATTCAAGCACACTGCCTAGAGCTCACTGCTCAGATACAAAAGATGACTCACTATCTTACAAAATCATTTGGATTACATCTAGAAGATTTGAACTGAGAGAATAGCATCTACTAATGTCTTATTTCAGTTCCGATTAAGCACATCAATCGCATTATTGACCTTTTGTATGATTCTACTCTTTTGCTTTGTCTGTTTTAATTCAGATCACAAATCCTTTTCTGCAAAAGTGAATTGTGCACAATTGCTCTACAATGCTTCTGACTTTCGTAACACACTTCATACATCTCAAAAATGATATAAACAATCACTTATATATATCCGCAACTAAATATTTAATCAACCACATGTCGGCTTCAACAAAACATAAAATATTTACAAATTGTCGGCTCAATCCACAAATAATTTTCAATGCACACCAACCAAAGTCGGCCACGACATAGTGAAGACCCAAATCAACATCCTCAAACACGAAAATACTTCAAACAATTTTGCCTCAAACATCTACAACATGCTACATTCACTTAGTCGACCTTCTTGCACTGTTAGACAAAAAATCAATCAACCGGATCTTCTAAAAATCAATCAACCGGATCTTCTAACATTCACACCAATCAATATGAGGCTCTAAGATTCAAGGATAACATAGATCATACATCAAAAAACCTTCCCTAAGATCTACAACTCAAAATGATAACAGAAAATTGCATATGAATCGATGAACACAATTTTGTCAAATGCTCTGTTCTAACTTGACAGTTAATCACAAAACTTCAATCTGACTTCCGGTATAAGAAACTACTGAAGTGTGGATCGAATCACTAACTAGGTTTCCATCAATGACAACACCAGATGACATGTGCAGTGTCTCTTTCCAACATGAACTACTTGCTCCTACTCATCAATATATGTTATCACGTGCTCTAGTGGCACAACTACACCATTCTTTCTAGAGCAAGCTTCAATGTCTCATCCAAAGATTTTCCACACAAATAAACTTTCACTCAACTATATGGACCTTAATTCCTTACATCACATCCCCTATAAATCCAAATAAAACCCCACTACTTGGAACCAATTGTATTATATTAGCATACTTCCAAAGAAAATAACTTTGTTTTGAATTTAGGTCAACCTCTAGAGCAACAAATTATAATTCCTATGGCAACAAATTTTATAATTAACTAATTATATATATTGAACCTAATCTTTTAAATATTAAAGCATAGTTATACATTCATAGAAAAATGAAAGAAAAGGAAAGGAGAGTTTATTTCATGTTTGTAAAACAAAAATGTAGGAAAAAAAAAAAAACCTTTTTTCTATATATATATATATAAGGAATAACCATGCAACTACTATGGAACTTTCAATGATCAATCAACTATTTTTGTAGAATGACAAGCAAGAGTAAAAGTTCGACCTTTTGGAATGCTAATTGTATTTTGCAATCAAAATGAGGTAAAATGAGTTTGTTTTAGTGTTTGAAATGCATTAGCTAGCACTTTTAGGGGTAGGAATTGTTTTAGGAAATCCAAGCCAAAGTCAAAAGGTTAAAAGAAATTTAATTTCATCCAAAAAGTGACGTCGTTGTGGGTTTCATTGTGATGTTTGGATCCTCCTATTTCACACCTTGCTAAAATCCACAAGGGAATCAGATTGGACTATAATCCTGTTCTAACTAGGCTTGCATTTGGTTGATCACCAAGTGAATCCAATAACTCAAATAAAATGGTTAATATGTAAAATCCTAGAAAAGAATATTAAGTTAAACAAGTTGAAAGTTGTTAAAAAATTAAAATTATTTGTCTTATGTCTCTAGTTGTTGCTTCTCTAAGTAAAGTACTTTCACAAGTAACTCTACTAGTTAGATCATTGTAAATAATTTAAAATTATTCTAAGATGAAACCTTCCCTTCTTTTTCTCTACACCAACTATTATAGCATATTATATTTTCCCATTGTCATGCACACTCTTGATCACTTTGTATGCACCAATAACTTTTTATAGACCAAGCAAGAAAACCATACCAAAGAAAATATGTTTGTCTAGGTAACTATATCCAAGAAAACCTATATATAAGAATAGCTTGCTCACATAAATTTCTACCTAAAATATAATTATTAGGTTTCATCTAATGTATCACTTAAAAAGAGTAGTCATTAATGAGATCCAAACAAATTATGAGTGTTAATGCCAAATTTAGGTTAATGGATTAGACATTGATGAGATAGGAGTGTGGTGAGCATCAAATTGTAGTTGCTTTACCTCTTGTACATGAAGCACACAAACTCACCATTTGTTATTTAATTGTTAAGTTTCATAATCCATGCAATCAATCAACCTATTGTTGTTAGCTTACAAAAGTGTCAAAATTAAGTGGTAATAATTTATGAAAATATGAAGGAAATCCTTATAGCCTCTTCTCTAGCCAAAAAAGTTATTACTAATATTTTTAAATCATATTCAATTTTTTTGCCAAATGAGAACTAACAAAACAAATCCTAGATAAAGTTGCATATAACCAGAATTGTCAAATATTTATAGCACACATAGTATACATTTTTTGTTACAAGAGGCTTGATATAAATTATTACTCAAAAAAATTGTTGCATTTCCAAGGCCTTCATAAATCATGACAAACTCTATTGAAGAAAAGGAAGCAATGAACTAAACAATAATTTATACTAGGCTAATTATTTTAAATGGTTCTGAACATTTTTTTCTTTTAGATTAGACAGAAAAGGGGTTTTTGAAAAGGCTTGTACCCTTATACAAAGACCAACTCAAAAATAGCAATGCAGCCCAACAAACTACAAAGATACATCAAATAGGAACTAGCCAAAGAGCCCTATTACACAAAGGATAAAATCCAATAGCAAAAATACCAATCCAACAGCAAAAATACCAAGCTAACAACAAGAGGAAAACAAAAATACCTAATGCTAAGACAAAAAATAGAAAACTCAAACCAAACAAACCTCAAAAATAGGGTCTTCATTTCCAAATCTTAATAGTTAGCTTGAAGCCACTAGGATCTAGTGTGCTCCAACTCCATAAGCCACATCTTTCTCCCTCTAAAGTGCATTTCCTTCTTATTCAATCTCCCAATTATGCATGTATATGGCTTTGAAGTAACAAGAGGGGAGGGCACAAGAGACTCCAAGAAAAGGCATAAAGGACAAGGAATGGATTCGCCTTTTTTAGGCTATCAACCAATATAGCCACAAAGGAAGGAAGAAGAAAACCACATTTAAGCCTCTATCACAAACCAAAGCCCATAGAGATACCCTACCCTCCAAAAATGATCTCCAAAGAAGAAACATTTTGTTACCACTCACCACATAAGCATTAAGCCAAGTCTCTAACCAAAGGTTAATCAAACTTTCTTCATCCTTGACCAAAGAATTCTTCTAATCATCCCTTCCAAAGAACCTATCCATTCATCCTCAACCACCCCTTTTGCATCTCCCTAATCTTTCTTGTTTATAGTTTTACCATTCTAGTGAGGAGCCAACTCCACACCTTGGCCCTCAACAAAATTTGAAGGATTAACAAGATCTTGTTGAACTTGCTCTCCACCTTGGATCTCCACAATGTTTTAGAAAGATTTGCATTTTCATAAAAGCACCCATCATTACGCCATAAAAAATTATATCTAATTGCCTTAGGCATAGCCAAAAAGATGGTTGGGTTAGTTCTAGTTTCCCTCTCTCGTTTGGTACCTTATGGGAAGCCCTTCAATGTCAACAAATTGTTGCCACAAACCAACTAAGAACATAATCAAAAGATAACACACAACCAACTTAGAAATGTCAAGATATAGACAAATTTTGACATAACACCCGTAAGAGCCATTACTTTTAGTGTCTAACTTTAGAAATGAATCTATATGAGTTGCTAAGAATTTTAGCATCTCTCTTGATCAACCAACCAATAAGAGATTGTAAAATCTAACCCAAAAAGGCACTATAGAGAAAATTACCTTATTAGGTTTAAAGAATAGGTGATGTGGACTTGGGAAAAGACTTGAGAAACCATGAAACCAAGGCCCATGAGCTCTCAACCACTCCATATCCTTCAAAGATTCAAACTACAACAAAAAGACACCTTTAGGCAACACAAAGATAGAAAGGGGGAGATATTGGACCATGTTGACTTCACCCAACAAGCCAAAGTTGCAACCTTCAAAACCTTGCCAACAAATTTGCCCGCCAAAGACAACTACTTGTTGAGCATTAAAAGCCTCCACATTTGACAAGGGCAGCTAGACTTGTGCAAAGCTCAAAGAGATATCTCCAAGGAGAATGAGGGGATATTTGGGGGCCTCCCTCAACAAAATTCCAACTGCCAAAGGAGACTTCAAAACTAATAAATCACACCCTCCCACTTTATTCAAAAAAATGTAAAATGCTCTAAGCAAGAATGAAAGGGATTTGAAGCATTTTTACAACTAGTAAATTGCACAAGGATTTAGTGCAATCTCTCTTGATGCTTGCGGGGATTAGCCAAACCATGCCTCTCCACATTGTCCAAAGAACACTAATTACGCTCTAAAGAAAACCACCTTCTTGTAGAGGGATGCACTAGGGTTTCTATCCCATAGAATTGTTTAAATCTGCTCCCTCCTCAACTTAAACTATTTCAGCTTCTGCCTCCTATGAACCAACCTCCAAACTAGGGTTTCTACCCCATAGAATTGTTTAAATCTGCTCCCTCCTCAACTTAAACTATTTCAGCTTCTGCCTCCTATGAACCAACCTCCAAACAAGCCCCTTTGCTTCCTCCTAACATCCTACCACTTGCACTCCTTTTTTGAAATCTAGACCTAACAGCTTCCTCACCCATGCATGTGAGGACAATTTTTAATTTAGTTGAGTCGCCTTTTACAATATTTATGATGTTCTAAACATTAGTTTCAATATAGCTATTTTTTCATTTATTTGTGTTGTCAATGAATTGCAACCAACTCATTGAAAGGGAAGAAGTGAACCCACATCCATCTCCTACAAAATCTATATGAAGCAAATGCAACATGAAGTAAAAGGAAAGGTGTCATTAAAGGTACCATGTGAAAACTAGCGTAAATGTACTAGTTCAAACTAAATACTACTGTCGACACTTGTTTGTGCCTCATTTCCTAGGCAAATGGATTTGTAGTTTGATAGAATTGCTTTTTGGGCCTTGAGGTGACAAGTTGAATGAAAACCTTAATGCATTAAAATCTCCAAATACGGGTTTGATTTCTGCAAAAAGTTTTGATAATTTGAAATGAGCCTCCACCTCTGTTTTCAAGGTGATCAGGAAAGTTTTGGGCCCAAATTTAATGTTCCAACATCTACAAGCAAGTTTGAAAAGCATTGTCAAAATAGAATTTTTTTCTCAATTCTAGTAGTGGAACAACTGTTCATAATTCATGGGGAATCGTTTTGGGCCCAAATTTAATATTCCAACATCTACAAGCGAGTTTGAAAAGCATTGTCAAAATAGATTTTTTTTATCAATTCTAGTAGTGGAACAAGTGTTCATAATTCATGGGGAATCTTCATGTCTAGTTTCATGACAGTCTGGTGAGTTTTATGGTTGATTCTTTTAAGTGCTTGCGGCTTGGTCCTCGTTACAAAGGAACCACTAAAAATTGGTTTGTTGTTCAAATTTTGGAGATTACACAATGTTCCCCAACATTTATAGGAACTCCTCGCAAATTTTCAAATCTTTCAAATAACATTTGAACCCGTGGTGAAAAAACCATCATTCCAACCGTAAAGAATTTGTCAGCTTCATCAAATTTTAATGGGAATTCTTAAAACAATATTTTATTGTTTTACTGCGATAGAGGTAGAAATTGCTTATAAATACTCATCATAATCCTTAGGTATTTTAATATGGGTGATTTCAAAACAGCAAAGTGTTAAGGCAGGAACAAATTTGAAAATGCAAAGATGAGGGTGGCGTCCAAATATTATTGTCTATTTTCCACATTAAAATGCAAAGATGAAGACATTAATATTGTTTTAAACCTACCAAGGCGTCTAGCAATGTATTCTTACTTCCATGTGAAAGGGTAAGTGCAAATAAAGTGTTCCAACGCACATCACGCATCCC
The DNA here is from genome assembly GCA_007258455.2 of Sequoia sempervirens. Taxonomy (NCBI): domain Eukaryota; kingdom Viridiplantae; phylum Streptophyta; class Pinopsida; order Cupressales; family Cupressaceae; genus Sequoia; species Sequoia sempervirens. Next base: position 14,396 of record VDFB02336644.1, read on the forward strand.
CTCAAGCCTCTCGCATCCAAACCACAATGTGAAGGGGCAATGATAAAATAAAGTGTTAGCATATGGAGGGGCAGTTTTTGGGTCATTTTCAAAATCGTTAGATATAGAATAATGACTTCGCATTCAAAAACGCTCAAGAAAACCAAAAAAACACATGTTTTAAGCATTGCTAAATGCCTTAGCTCCATTTCTTACACCCTTGCAACGTCCAAAACAACCCAACACATGTTTCAAACACCTCGCATCAAATGAAAAATGCCCCAACTCAACCAAAAATGCCCAAAGCAACAAAGATGAATGTCAAATTGTTATCCATGTAACTCTTGATGCAATCGGTAAATGACATGTTGCATGGGTATTTTGTAAGAATTATACATTTAAAATGCACATTTTCTTAATGTTTTAGCTCTCTAACACCCAACGATAGGGAACAACGCTCTGCCATGGAAGAAACAAGTTCAAAACAGAGTTTATAATGCCGTGTAAAAAGCAAACCAACCCAGCACTATAAAAATGCCCTACACATGATTTAATTTTTTTTAAATGCCCCAACATGATTTTAAATCCTTAGGCATATGTGAAGATACAGTTATTGTTGAAGTTATGGTTTGTTTGAAATTATTTTGGAAAGAGATGTTGCATAAGGTAAATACAAGCAAATTGTTTGACAAAATGCCAAAGTAAGTGCAAGTAGGAATGTGGGGAATTCTTTAGGGTGAAATGCATAATTTAAAATAAGTTTTCACCCCCCAATGAAAAGGGTCAATGAAGGCCAGCGCTGCCAGTCACGTTAAAAATTTACCAGGCGCACTGCAGTTTATAGGGGTCGTGCTACCCGATTCCTGCAGTCTAAAAAAAAAAAAAAAAAGGGGGTCAATGAAGGAAGTTAATTTTATTCACCTACAAGGGAAGAGTCAAATTGGAAAATTATTTTTACTTATTGTTAAAAAGTTGCACGAGAATTGCAAGTAAAATTGTGAAAAACATTTTCAATTTACTTGAATGGGGAAAAATGGAAGAAAATTAAAGATTTTGCGGCATGCTCTTTTATGCCTATTCAATTGTAGAATCAAGGAGCTCAGTCTATGCCAGTTGTAATTTCTAGATCCAATTTGGGTTGCTTCATTGGTTATAAAAATGAATCTTTGAGAATTGTAGAGGGTTAGTTTGTGAGTTTTGAGTATTGCACCAGGCTCCATGCCAATATGGGTCTATATCTAGTTAAAAATCAGAGACCAGTGTGCAAGAATCATTGTAAATCCCATAGCAGCAAAAATCTTTTGGGGAAAAAAATCAGCAAACCAAAAATATAAGATTTTTTTGAAAAAATAAGGAAAATTTTGGATTTTAAAGACATGTAAAAATTGTAGAACAAGCGATAAAAACTTCTTCTTTTTTTTAAATTTGAAGGTATTTCCATAGCATAGAGATATAGAGAGCAAATAAAATAAAGAATTTAACTAATGAATTGTAGAAAATAGATTTTTGTAGTTTATATTCATATTGTTGATTACATTGCATTGCACATCTTTCAAACTCAAAGCATTAGTTCACATTGCATAACTAATAACTAGGAGCAGCTGCCAATTACATTTGCTTGTCATGGGATTCCATGAGACCACATTTCTTTGAGGCATTTTTTCAGACACTTCACTGCCTTGTCTATGCTACCACATTTTTCATATATGTCTACGAAAGCATTTTATCAAACAGTTCACTGCCTTGCTGCTATGGCTGAAAGCCTAAAACGGGTGCTTTCGAACAAGCTATGGATGTTTGGAAAAAATCTATCAAAGCATACTAGTAAGCAATGGCATAGACAAGGCAGTGAAATGTTTAAAAAAATGTCTCAAAGAAATGTGATCTCATGGGTGATGGAATGCCATGGCAAGCCATAGACAAGGCAGTAAACTGTTTGAAAAAATGCACTCAAAAGAGCTGTGTGAATGCCATGAGTGGATGCCTGACAAACAAATTGTTATTTAACTTTGTCGTAGTCGTGCATCACCATTAGTCCCTGACCCCGAACATTTTTTTTAAGCAACTCACCCTTGTCTATGGCTTGTCATGGCATTCCATCAACATGGTTTCGCATTGCTGAGAGCATTTTCAAGCAATTCCGGCGCGTATGCTGGCTATACAATATAACGATAATTTTAACATCCGCAAACAATTAACTTTTCGGCCTAGTATGGATTGTGTGGCATTCCATCACCATGAGACTCACAGTTCTTTGAGGCATTTTTGAAGCGTTAGGCTGCCATTGTCATCTTTACCACATTTTTTTCATACGTAATACACTTAAAGCATTTTATCAAATAGTTCACTACGCTTTGCTGTATTTAAAAGCCTAAAAGCGGTGCTTTCAAACAAGCTATGGATGCTTGGAAAAACTATCAAGCATAATGGTAAAGCAATGGCATGAGCAAGGTGGTGATTTGTTTGAAAAATGTCACAAAGAAATGTGGTCTCACAATGATGGAATGACATGACAATCCATAGCATACCATGAGACCACATTTCTTTGAGGCATTTTTTTCAAACGGTTCACTGCCTTGTCTATGCTACCACATTTTTCATACATGTCTATTATGCTTTGATAGATTTTTTCCAAGCATCCATAGCTTGTTCAAAAGCACCTATTTTTAGTATGGATTGTCATGGCATTCCATCACCATGAGACTACAGTTCTTTGAGGCATTTTTTCAAACAGTCCACTGCCATGTCTATGCTACCACATTTTTCATACATGTCTACCAAAGCATTTTATCAAATAGTTCACTACCTTGCTGCTATAGCTAAAAGCCTAAAACAGGTGCTTTCAAACAAGCTATGGATGCTTGGAAAAAACTATCAAAGCATAATAGTAAGCAATGGCATAGACAAGGTAGTGAACTGTTTGAAAAAATGTCACAAAGAAATGTGGTCTCACAATGATGGAATGACATGACAATCCATAGCATACCATGAGACCACATTTCTTTGAGGCATTTTTTTCAAACGGTTCACTGCCTTGTCTATGCTACCACATTTTTCATACATGTCTACCAAAGCATTTTATCAAACAGTTCACTGCCTTGATGCTATGGCTAACACGTAAAAGCCTAAAACGGGTGCTTTCAAACCAGATATACATGCTTGGAAAAATCTATCAAAGCATAATAGTAAGCAACAAGCTATGTTCTCATGGTTTTTTTTTTTGTGCGAAAATCAGCATGATTTTATTTGTGTTTTTTTGCATGTTTTAAACACATTTTTGGTGATTTTGCAGTTTTAAAGGAGAAAAAATTATTGACCAAAAAGTCAGATTTTTTCAAAAAATTGGGGGAAAGATTGTCCAGCTTGGCGATTTTCTAAAAATCGCAATTAATCAGGATTTTTTGAAAATTTATGCTTCTATGGACTATATCCCTCTGGAAAATGAAACACATTTTGATTCAAATGTTATTTACAATTGTTTAGCATTGTAATGTCCATTGGTAAAGCAATAGTAAGGCATTTCTTGTTCATATTATGCATTATGTCTCCAATTTCGATTGTATGCCTCAAGAAACCCTGGCAATGTTTCCAGGTATATATTTGTTGTATTTGTGATTGTGATTATTTGGTTTGTCATTTTAAGAACGTAGTAAAACTTCCTATTATAAGTTGTTTACAATAGGAAATGTTTCTAATCCACAGACTGAGAATGGGATGTATATTAAGAATTTGAAGGCAATCAAGGGTTTAGAGCTCTAGCAAGGTCGGAGGCTACAATCTAAATTCTTCCAAATTGAAGTTATTTTGTAATTGTTGTAATTTATATTGGGCTAAATCTATTTCTACAGAATTAGGCACAAGTCTTAGGTAAATTGCATCAGATCTAGCAACTCAATCATAATGAACATCTTTCAAGTGTGTAAGCTATAGGTGGTTCACTTGTCTTCCTATAGTTGAAAGGTTCAAAGAATTATGTTTGATACCTTGCAAATCTATCATCCCTTTGCTTCTTGATTAGAGTGAAGGCAAATTGTTCTTATAAATTATTAGTTCACAATGCTAGTAAAGGTGCAAAGGATCATAACACCTGCTCAACATAGAATCCTTTACTCATCTACTTGTGAATGTTTTAATTATCCACATATATAAATTAATATGAAACAAGCACAATATGAGTCAATAACAGTTAATTAGTTTTATTGCATTGTGCCAATTGGACCTAGTTTCATCCTTGTAGCATTGTCTATAAAAGACTTTCATCCTTCTTTCAAACCCTCATAAGTCTTGTGGAGCTCAAAGTGCAGAAGATTGGGTCCAATCTTGTCTCATTGGCTTTTAAGGCAGATCTTTACCTAGATCAATTTGATCCCTAGATCTACATATTGAGTATCTCATAAAACTTAGGGTAGCAAGAAAACTAACCAACTACAATGAAATCAATACATTCAAAAATATGGATACTCAAATTTACTTAGAGAAAACAGATAAATACTCAAATTGACTTAAATGTTGCTTTGAGAAATGATGTGTTGCTTTCAAAAGTAACTCCAAACAACAAGGAATAAAAAAAATAAGATCCTCTGATTCTTCAATGGGAACAGGAAAATACCTTCAACCCTCATTAGCCTTCAATTGAGGAAGAAAATAAGTATGCTAGTAAAATACAAACAAAGCAACTTCTACTTTGGAGCAATGAAATATAAAAGTGGTGACAAAGGCTAAATGCTCATATTGACTTGTATCTTTGATAAGAGACATTTAGGTTGGAAAAAGTTAACTCCAAACATCTCTGGGAATAAAACACAATAAGACCCTTCTATTCTTCTGAGAACTAGAAAATACATTCAACACTCATTAGCCTCCAATTGAGGAAGAAAATGAGACTGTTATACTAGTAAAATACAAACAAGGCAGCGAAAAAATCTAAACATCCCCAAGGATAACACCTGAAGATTCCATGATACATTCACGCATCATTAGCCTACACTCTAGAGGAAAATGTGATTGTTTTGATTGCACTGATAGACAAGAAATTTGAGGAAGCCCTTCAATTGAATAAATATATACAAACAACTTCACAAAACTATCCCAGGGAGAACTTTTACTCAGGGAATAGTCACGTACAATCTGCTCACCAAGGCTGGTCGCATGTAGCCTACACTTAAGAACATGAATTTGTTTTGTTAGTATAAAGAAGCAAGACAATCATGGAAACCCTTCAATATGACTTTATATATACAAACAAAATCACATAACTGTCCCAGGAATAACTTCAGAAATAATCAACTATAACCTGCAAAGCACCAAGGCTGATCCCACACCATTGAGGAATTAAGAAGGTCCCTCTCATACAGAATAATCTACTGTAATTTGCTTACCCCCAACAACTGACCTGCACCATAAAGGATTTTGCAATGAGATTATAGTGGCAATATAATGTACCATCCAAGGCCATCAGGAAGTGTTAACAACTCTGACTTATAGAGTTTTGCTGGATTGAAAGTTATAATCCTAGGCCACCATAATAAATTCCAAACATTATCAATAATCACTGGAGATAAATCGTACAGTTATGCACTGACATTACAAAAAGCAAGAATGCACAATCGGAGAAATTAAATCTCAAAATGTTCATCAAAAACAGTGTTACAGCACACACATCAATCCATTTGATCCCTTTTTTGTTTCTTTTTTTCCCTTGTTCGCATGATCCATGGAAATTCCAAGACTTATAAATGCTTAAGGTTGGACCTTTATTGCCCATCTATTTACAGATTGTCTGCATGACCCATGGAAACCACTATTTTTCCTCATAATGTCAAAAATTGAGAATTTATTGCTCATCTGAAGCAACAACTAAGAAGAAAATTCCTACATGAAAAGTATTAAGTAATAAAATGAAACTAATACAAAACCATGGCCTGTACCGCACAGATACCCCCAGACCAATAGAAGATGGAACCACAAACATAATGCAAGAAGAATTCCTGACATCAGCAGATTATATGATCCAAAGTTTTTCTGCTTCTCAAAGCCGAATAATATCTCTTGCTGCAAGAGTGGTTTCATGATATTTTGAGTAGCTTACTCCTGCATCATGAGATGATGTCAAGAGTTCTGACTCATTTCAAATGGAGTACAAGCCACAGGAATGCCCAGGTTCTTTCTCTTCGAGATTATAGGTACACGAACATGTTTCAAGTTTTGTCCAATAGAGAAAAGGCCCGGGAAGCATCATACTAGAAATCATCAGAAATTAAATGTATATATATAGCAAATCTGGTGAATTTAGCAAACATTGAAGAATTCCATCATCAACTGCATCCCAGGAAGCACTCCATTAAGGCATTAAATACAAACATCAACTTTGCAGCACTTGATGTAAAACTTAAGTTGAATCCATCTCTCATATATATTTTTGAAACAACATGAAGGTTGACCTATATTAGGAAATTTATTTGTTGAAAAAAAGAACAAAAAAATTCTCCAACACACTTTTCCCAGGGACTAAATGATTTCAGAAAATGATAAAGGAAAAAAAACTCAAATAAAGAATTTTAGGAAATTACAAATTCTCTGAAACAGGCTCTTCACATAGTGGAACATATCTTCTCATTATTAGTTTATTTTTCTAAATCCTATATGAATGTGCCACAGTTGTCAAATTGTTTATTTTCAAACTCATGTGTCGTCTCTTGTTACTAATCATACATCCGAATCAATTTTAAAGGGAGCTTAGCATATTTCTTTATTTTCTTTTCCTTCTGATAAAAAGTTCTGATCCATATATTATACCGCTTGTCTCTGAGATGACCATATGGTAATTGCACGATAAGAAACTGAAATACAGACAAATTAAAGTCCCAAAAGAGAAACTAAAGCTAAGGGAATAAGAGAACTTTGAGAGCAAACCTGTGTAAAAGGCGCTTGGCCGATACAGCTTCCAGTAAAGTTGAGAACGTTATAGTGAACACATCCTCTTTTTCTTCCTTCTTGACATCCTGCTAACA
>VDFB02336645.1:0-28674 GCA_007258455.2 Sequoia sempervirens
TAGCTTGACCCTTAGGAAAAGGATCTTGATGTTGCCTGCCAAGAACACAACCTTGACAAACACCATCAGTGCAAGTGATCTTAGGAAGACCAACCACTAAGTTATGTGCTTGCATCTGCTAAAGATATTTGTAGTTCAAGTGCCCAAATCTTTCATGCCAAAACTTGCTCATCAAATCAGCATGAGCAACAAAACAAGAACCCGATGAAGACTCAAAGCCATCAAATCGATACAAATGGTTCCCATGATCAACTATCCCTGCAGCAACAACCTTCTTAGGAACCTGCAACTGTCTAATAGTCACATTCTGTGGAGTAAACTCAACTGTCTTCCCATCTCCAGAATGACAAATCTAATATATGGAAAGTAGATTCGCTGAAATATCAGGAACAAGAACATCCTCAATGCACCCATCTAGCATCTGAACGGAGTCTGTCCCCAAAATTGGAATCTGTGAAGAGTTCCCAACTGCAATCTGAGAAGTAGAAGTATGAACAATGGAATCAAGAAGATCACGTGAATTGGTCATGTGATGTGAAGCACCTGAATCAAGAATCCAATTGCCTGAAGATGAATGAATGGCCCATGCTGAAAGAGCTTGACCTTTGCCCATGGAAGAAGGCTTAGCCACAAAAATGTTGTGCTTCTTCATAGCTTCCTCCAAGGCCTCTAATCTCTTAAAACAACGAGCTGCATCATGCCCAGTTTTGCCACAAAATGAACAAGGATCTCCTTTCTTTTTCTTGGACTTGGAAGGAGAATCTCCAGAGGTAGAAGGAGATGGAATGGACTTCTGATTGTTCTTCGGTTTCAGTTTGGAAAGATTCTCACTACCTAAAGATGATTCTACTTTGGGCTTCTTCTTATTCTTTCCTTTACCCTTGGATGATTGAGCCATTAAAGCATGATTCTTAAAACTAGATAGGGCATCCAACTGAATCAACTTGGCCTCCTCCCTAGTAAGACGCTCACAAAACAACTCAAAGGAGGGCATTTTGTAATCTTTCCCCATGGCATCCATTGTAGAATAGAGAGTAGAACAAAACACTTGATAAGGGCCCTTTAACTTAGACAAAATCAAGAAGATAGATTCATCACTAGATATATCATGTCCACATCCTTTCAACTGTGACAGGATCATCTTGATTTGTGCAAGGAAATCCTAAATTGAAGGAAATGCATCTGGAGAGAGTGATTGTAGATCTGCTTGAAGTTGCAAGGCTCTGAAATTATTTGTTTTACCATACAATTCTTCAAGTTTATCCCAAACATTTTTAGGTGTTTTGCACTCCGAAATATGAAACAAGAAGTTATCAGATACATATAAACCAATGAGCCCTTTTGCTTCATCCATTTACTTCTATGGACAAATTTTTCATAATCCCTTGTGAATTCAAGTTGTTATGCATCTGACATTGGCCATAGACCCTTAGATTGTAACAATTGAGTCATTTTTAGCTTCCATGTATAATAATTGTGTGGAGTGAGTGGTTCAATTTGCCTTAACCCGCCATGAACACCAAAAAAAAGAAAACAATGTGGCACTTAAATTGGGCTTTTCACCCTGCCAGAATGTATTAAAACTCAATTTGCAACCCCCCAGCAAATTACAATGAAGAAATTTTGCAATTTTTACAAGTGACAAGCTCAAATCAACCGTTTATAACACAGTGATTTTTACAATTTTCAGAAAAAAGAGCTTGCCAAAACTGAAAATAGAGGTTACAAACAGATTCTTTGCGATTTTCTGAACAATTTCATAAAAAAGTTTTCCAAATTTCGACTTCGTTTGCAAAAGTTATGCTAATGACAAGCAATAAATGCACTTGTACCTTCAAGCTGAAAAAATTAGCAAAAAATGTCAAAATCTAGAAAAAAATCACCTGCACCATTGCGAAGTTTGTCGAACCAACTTTCCAACGATATCTCATTTTCGAAAATTTGACGTCGTGGCGAAAAGTTATGAAAAATTGAAAAAAAGGCCTATTTTAGGCACCTTCAACACTAAACAGGAGCAAAACTTGAAGACTAGATAGGCACAAAACTTTAGCCCTCGGGGGCTAGCCACTCGTCACCCACGTGACCAATGGCTATAGAGCAAAATAACCCAGGTGGTTATCTCATAACTGCTAGCAATCTGTGGTAGTGGTCACAAACGGCAGTCTTCTCTAGCGGTTAGCGGGCACAGTTAACAAACGGCTCTAATACCATGTTGAAGTGATCAACCCAAGATCTTCAATCTGCAACACCAAATAACCTCTACAAGAGATAGAGAGAAGCAACACTAGAAGATGCTATTCCACCAAACAAGGATTGCAATATAATACAATGCAATACTATACAATGCAAAATATGCTAGAGATGCCTTGCTTATAAAGGCAAAGATGAGAGATAGGATAAGACAAGATCATGACAAGTGTCTTAATTCTATCACATGAGACAACTAACTCATAACTACCTAGGAAAGTGTAAAGTCTAGATAAGACAACTAAGACTTCTAGAAGATACAAATAATATCCTAAGTAAACTTAACATGTGAACTAAGTCCCCTAAGTCCCTAGTAAAGGAATAAACTACGTATAAGACTTATTCACACCAACAATTTTAACTCTTACCATATTTAACCATTTACGATCACATCAAGGATATATCCCGCTCTGCATGGCATACAACCCTTAGCTTAGCTGATCATGGAATATATATATAAAATCAATGAAGGGGTTATATATAACTTGAAACAGCATTATGATGCAAATATTTATACCCCTTTCTGAAGCAGCCTTATGATATTTATATATAACTTGAAACAGCATTATGATATTAAATTGAAACAACATTTTCATACATGTATAAGTGACTGTAATTGAAGAACAAACAAACCATACATCTAATCGATTTAAATGTAAATGAACTAGGCTATATGAAACAACAATTTACATGTAAGAGTAACCGTAATTGTAGAACAAACAAACCATACATCTAATTCACTTCAATGTAAATGAACAAGGCAATATGTCAAATGAAACAAGCAATACATGTTATACTATCATATCCCCAAATCTAACTCTTACCATATCTAACCCTTTACATTCACATTAAGATATACCTTTATGTTCACATCAAGGATATATATAACTGGCATTCAACCCTTAACTTGACAATGGAATATATATATATATAGTCAGTTAAGTGGTTATATATAACTTGAAACAGCATTATGATACAAATATTTAGAACCCTTTCTGAAACAACATTATGATATTTATATATAACTTCAAACGGCATTATGATATAAATTGAAACAACATTATCATACATGTAAAAGTTATTGTAATTGAAGAACAACTAAACCATACATCTAATTCATTTAAATGTAAATGAAAAAGGCTATATGAAACACCAATTTATGTCTCTGTCATATATATATATATATATATATATATATCATTTTAGCATTTGAGGGTATCATATACTCAACTATTAAGGGTTTCACACACCTATCTTTTGGCCGACCATTTGTATGTGCGTATGCAAATGGAGCCTACTAACTCCTAGACAAAATGCACCTATGTACATACAAAAACGCATGAAAACATACATAACAACATACATGGTAACATAAATAACATGAAGAGACAGCATAGTGCGGGACCCGCCAGACGGATGATACAAGTGACGGAACAGGCAATGGAAGGAAACATCACGGCAAGGAAAGCAAGGAGGTGTCCCGTCGCCAAATTACGCCGATGCTTTTTTGCCTTGTGCGAGAAGCTATCCGTTATGCGCAAGCGGCGGGAAGGGCGGTGATGTGATTAAGACATGCGGTTTAAATTGTAACAAGTACTGTTCTTGGAAAACACGTGTTCTGGGTTTTCGCATTCTACAAGTTGAAATTGAAACGTTGGAGAGCAAGGGCACATTGCAGGCGGGGGAGATGACCAACCGACTTGAGGTGAGGGGTTTCTAACCGATTGTATGTAATGGTGTATGTTTTTATGTATGGTTTCATGCATTTTTGTATGTATATAGATGCGGCGTTGTTATGGGTTGCAAGTTTCTCAATATTTTGAGAACCTAGAATCTTAGAAAATAGTATGAATGTCTTCAAAAGATTTTGTTATTAAAACCGTAGGAATGTAATGAAATGCAAACCGTCTTATAAACAACCTTTAACACTCTATGTATTCTACTCTTTAATTTTGTAGGTTGAAAGTGAAAGGTTGGAGAGTGGAGTTGCAAGTGAAAGGTTGGAGAGTGAGGGGAGACTAAAAAAAGTGAGTTGAGGGGTTTCTAATCATTTGGGTTGTTAGTTGTAAAGGGGTTTAACACATTATGAGGGTTTTTGTTTGTAAATTGTTTTGAAACTTTAAGTGGGTTGCGGGTTTTGTAAAACCCAGTGCTTTGCATCTTAGAATTTTACAAAAGAATATGAATGTCATAAAAAGGTTTTGTTATTTAGACCTTAGGAATGTAATGAAAGACACTGTTTATAAGCACCCATTGTTTTCCAAGAAGCATTAACACTCTGTGTTTCACCACTTTCAACAAGTTTACTCATTATTGGCGATAATGTAAAGAAATTGGTGTTCTTGCTACTTGTAATGCACACGTACATATACAGGCTTAAAAACCACGAGGGTTTGGGTATGTTGTGATGCGGGTTGCAATTTTATAAAAGCCTAGTGTTTTCCATTTCATTGCATTGTACATCTTTCAAACCAAAAGCGTTACTTCACATTGCATAACTAATAAGCAGATGCTCATAGATAGATGACAATTTAAATTACAATATAGTTTTTTTACATAGTCAACCTAAAAGTAGTTATACAGTTACTTCGCATTGCATGGGTAATAACTATACCCACAACTATAGGGAACTCCACCTGCACAACCAAGTACTATTCTGAAATATATTAATTTCTTCATTGTAGAGTGATAATTGCAGCTGCCAATTGTATTTTTTTGTCATGGCATTCCATGAGAGCACATTTGTTTGAGGTATTTTTTGAAACAGTTCACTACCTTGTCTATGAAAGCATAATAGTAAGCAATAGCAGAGACAAGGCAGTGAACTGTTTGGAAAAATGGCTAAAAGAAATGCGGTCTCTGTTATGTCCCCGACTGAACCCTAATTTCTTTCCGACGGGAAATAGTGTTTATCAACACTGAAGTGAAATTTGAATTTTAAATAATAAATAATAATATTAATATTAATAATAAAAATTTGAATTATTAAAAATAATATTTAAATTTAAATAAATTGTTTGGTTGACCCTTTAGGGAAGGCAGTGGTGATCTTCTATAAATCTGAGCTTGAGTCATTTCGAAGGCATCTGGAAATCACGAATTGAAGTGGAGCGTAGCTTCCAGGCTTCAGGGACGTAGTCTCCGGACAGTCGACCAAGTGGGACGAAAACCTCACTATTGCTTTTCGTGAATTTCCTTCCTTGCTTATTCTGCAGTTAACATTACATTTACTTTGTTCAGGTTGGGAGCAAGCGATCATTGTTGTTGGGCGCTCGATATTAAGCGACTAGGCCAAGCCTCTGGCTCTAGCCGGCTCATTCACACGCCATCATCCAATCTAGGTTGCTAACAGGCCATTCAAAGGTTTGGGCGCTGGTGTAACACCCTCACGAATTGCCAAATCGCAAGTGCGGCATCTGAGAAGCCAACCAGGAACAGGTGAATCATTCGGGACTCATATAGGAGGATCAATGCCACTACTAGGATGGCGATTGGCTTAGGGATATCATGCGTCAATCTTCATTCTGGGAGCTTTGACGAGCGTGACTTATCACATGAGTATCTATTCATTGAAGACAAGAACGACTCCTCTATATTTAGCAACCAACATCTTCTAGGTTATGTATCGTGCGTTCCTGTCCCTCATTAGCGTGCCCAAGAGTGTTAGCCAAATCTCATGATCAAGTACACTGGCGGAATTGTGCAAAGGCTTGGGACGATCATCATAATCACCTCAAGTCTGTTAAGTGCAGTATGAAGGCAATCTCATTCAGGATTAATGTCATTGCTGTGTAAAGCTTTCGGCCGATGAACTAAACTACAAGGATTGATTCCGCGTGAAATTTGAAGATCATTGTTTACGTAGAGCTAGATTACATCGTCCGAACATGGGAGAGGCACGCAAACTACTAGGCTATAGATGCGTGATAATCTCTCTCTAAGTCTTTGTATACTGTACACTGCAGATGAACGATTGAAACTGAGTATTTATATTTTTCGTACAGTTGATGATTGGTGGATTATAATTTTGAGTTTGTTGTTATGTGTTTCTCCTATATTTCAAATTGTCTATGTGATGTCTATTGCTTGAGATCATTATGCAATGCTCCAGCTTCAGTTACCGTTTGAGTGAAGATTGGGCTTGGCTCTTTACAGTGTATTGGTGTGATTAACACCTTTGATCTAGTATCATTGGCTTGAGTTTGTAGCATACTAAAGTTTTCATTTTGTTGAGTAAAGACCATAGATTTCTGCCGTATTCGGGATCAGGCCTCTTACAGTGGTATCAGAGCCTCAAGTCCTGCTAACCTGAGGGAATTTATGCAAGCAAGCAAATGGGAGCAACGATAGGGGAAGGCAGCGATAAAAAGAAGATGAAGGAGCAAAATAACAAAATCAAATCTTTCTTAGAGAAGCAGGATCAATTAAATCGGGCGTTCATGCAATTGATGTAGACCCTCACTGCTACAATAACTAGCAACAAATCAAGGCCTAGCAATGCTGATAAGGACATTAGATCTTGTTCAAGAGCAGTATGAGATTGAGGCATCCGAAATTTTGAACGAATACCAAAGCCTGCCAAATGATGCAAAGGCTTGTATTCCCCTCGACAGGTACTTGAGAGCACACGAGTCCCACTACTCCTACAAAAAAGGGCTTTATGACTACATAAGGCAAAAGAAGAAAGAAGAGGAAGATTCAAAAGCTGCCAAGGAAGAGATTAAAGGGCCAGAGCCAGAAGCATGAGTCTTGAAACAAGAAGTACCCAAGATGAAGGAAACTATAACAATGAAGGACACATCAAAGCCACAATCACAAAAGGAGGTACAAGAGGACACTATAAGGAGGTATGATGATTCTGAGGTTGTGATTTTGAGCAATAGTTCTTCATCCACACACAAGCATGAGATAGAAGGGTATCATAAGGACGAGGAAGAATCTTGCCTTGTGGAGATACAAGAATTACTTGATGGTACTTCAAAGGAATGTTTGGAGGCCCAAGACAAAGAGGATTTGGTTGATTGCAAGAATCAAGGTTTCGAGGAGGATGTGAAGACTAAAGAAGACACCAAACCAATCATGTTGAGTCCATCTCAAGGAGCTATGGTTTCAATTGATATTCTTCCATTGCCTTTGCATCATGGTTTGGATATATTCGAGACAAATGTTGCCCATGCATATGATGATGAGCAAAAAAAAGAGGTCCCACAAAAAGAAGATATTTGGAAAGATCCCCAAGCTGAAACACATAGGGAAGAATTCCACCCTAAGAGGGAAAGTGAACAAGGGTTTGAGGAAGTGATCCAAGTGTTAACCCCCAATGATCAGCTGCATGGAGGTGATGCATCTTTTGGAATGGTCATTGAGGACAAGCATGGATCAACTATGGCACTCACTATTGGAGAACACGTAAGTCTTCATGGCAACCACGAGATTGAAGGAAATGCTGATCCGAATTTCACCAAACTAGCACTGATGGATCAACTATATGGAGGTATGAGTTCTACTAGTGTTCCTTTGGGTGAGCCTAGCCTCGCTCCACCCACCCTATGTCTTGCTGGGAAGGGGTCAAAATGTAATTTGGGTAACTTGGATAGTGGTGAGGTTTATGTATATGAAAGCAATACAAAAATCTTGTCATATATGGAGCCAAGTAATTGGGATAAAGTTGAATTGAGGGATCACTTTATGATTGTGCATGCGCCCTACTCCTATGATGATGATTCAACTCAACATTATGATGATGATGCCTTGATGGAACTCAAGGTTGACCCAGCATCAAGACATGAACTGTGTTGGAAAGATGTCACAGAGGTAGCTGATTTTGGGAAACCTGGTGGTGAATATAAATCAGAAATGACTGATCAAATTTATGATAGTGATGTAGAAGATAAATCAGAAATACTGCACGGAAGTCTTCTGACCCATAAGCCACACACGTTGGAGAGACAATTGAGGATGAATGATAGTCAGATCATGGCAGCCCTGACTCACTTTGATGACATTCATAAAAGGATGGCAGATTTGTGTTGGAAGGCCCTGGAAGGACTCAAAGGAGATATTCTCTTGATGATTTGCACAGACTCCAAGAGAATCTGGCGGTAGTGAAGTCAACCTTCCTACACCTACTTGCGGACAGGAATCATCTCCTCGCACTCAACAAGATTTATGTTGGTGCCTAGAAACGAAAGGAAGATGAAATGGAGAGCACTATGGATTTCCGGGTAAGCACTCAAAGGGCTTCTCGAGAATTGAAAGAGCATATGGGTGAGCATTGAGGGAAGTGGAGCTTAGCGCACTCTTCATCACTCTTAGCGGAATTTCAAACTTTTGTGGCAGCCACATCCAATGAAAAACATGGTAACAAGAAAGGGGCAAAGATTGAAGACACGATGGAAGGTCTTGAAGGAATCCATGGAGACATTGTTTGCAGCCATAGGACTGAGTTTGTAACACACGACTTGCATTTGGAGACACCTCATGGACCAGCACTTATTGGTAACCATTCCCTTGTGACGGGGGAGATGATTGAGATTGAGGTGAATCCCACACATGAGCATGATGTATGAGCTGACAGCAGACTCATATCTTCACTATATCATGTTATGACAGCCAAAGGAATCAGCATTGAGGGTTATAATTCTCATGAGGAAACTTGTAGTGGGTCAACACATGTTGGAGAGTATGAAAAAATATGCAAGGAAGTGATTGAAGGCTCTATAAAAGGGCATGTCAGCAGTTCTAAATTTCTGATTTGGTGCAACAATCCCTCATTCTTGCGTAATCAGATATTGGTGGCACTTACACATGACAATCAAAGAGGGAAGACTCCTCCTATGATCAACATTACCTTAGGAGTCAAAGATGAAGATTTGATAGGCCCTAGCATGAAGGAGGCAAAGGAGATACGAGGCAGGTGGACCATGAAGAAGGAGCCTTGTATGGCAGCCAAGCAAGTGAAGCAATCAGATCTGAGGTATGAATCAGAATTCCTTGTTTGTTCACATATCTTGCTTTATGTGGATTTGGTGTCACCTCTTTGGGGGAGTCATTCGAAGGTTCACCACATACATGGTGTGATGGAGCACACACTTAGTGGACCAGCCACTGGTATTATGCCTTCATGTGTGAATGGGATAAGGGTGGAGCAGATTTGGGTTGGTCATTGACTCTTTATGGAACACTTGAGGAGTTTACTCGTGACAAGGTACAACCCCATCATATTGAAGACTCCTTGGTGGAGCATGAGACTACCCTACTTCAGGGACTTATGGCACACATCATGCACGCATTTGCTTTTGATTGGAGCACACATGGAGGAATGGAGTCTCAACTGGTCTATAAACCTGGGTATGAGGATATTGTCATAATACAAGACTTTGGGTTGCAAATAAATGTGTCTCAACTAAGCTATGATGTATGGCCTCTGCCTTATGCTTTGATAAGAGATGCCCGTCCTACATTGTTGTATGTGGATGTCATAGCAGGTACTTGGAGGACCGTGATTGCTTTGGTGATTTGGAGGAGTAAGAAACATCCCTTTTGGCATAATGATGAGGCACTATCACTCGTTGTCATTAGGGGAGTTTTTCACATCCATGGGAGACCTTTTGGAGTCAAGGAATTAGCTGATGATGATAGCTTTTCAAGATACACCCGCCACTTTATAGTTGCTGGCTATGTTAGTGTGATGAGTTGGGATTTAGGTATCAATATGTTTGATGCATTCATCCATTGGGATCATGATGATGGACTTGATGGGGTTAATATCAAAGTGGAGCATCGAAAGACTCGGTGCAAGTGGCCATGCCTCCAGGATCATATCTTTTGTCACTTGTTGATCAACTTGACATGCGCGGACATAGGTCTACAATTGCTTGAGGGCAAGCAACATCTAAGCAAGGAGGACTATCATGTCCCCGATTGAGCCCTAATTTCTTTCCGACGGGAAATAGTGTTTATCAACACTGAAGTGAAATTTGAATTTAAAATAATAAATAATATTAATCTTAATAATAGAAATTTGAATTATTAAAAATAATATTTAAATTTAAATAAATTGTTTGGCCGACCCTTTTGGGAAGGTGGTGGCAATCTTCGCTAAATCCGAGCTTGTCATTTCGAAGGCATCTAGAAATCACAAATTGAAGTGGAGCGTAGCTTCCAGGCTTCAAGGACATAGTCTCCTGACAGTTGACCAAGTGGGATGAAAACCTCACTCTGACTTTTCATGAATTTCCTTCCTTGCTTATTCCGCAGTTAGCATTACATTTACTCTATTCAAGTTGGGAGCAAGAGATCATTGCTATTAGGCGCTCAATATTAAGCGACCAGGCCAAGCCTCTGGCTCTGGCCGGCTCATTCACACACCATCATCCGATTTGAGTTGCTAACGGGCCATTCAAAGGTTTGGGTGTTGGTGTAACACCCTCACGAATTGCCAAATCACAAGTGCGGCATTCGGGAAGTCAACCAAGAACGAGTGAATCATACAAGACTCATATAGGAGGATCAACGCCACCGAAAGGGTGGCGATTGGCTTAGGGATATCTCATAGACCTTTTTCACACATCGCCCCATTGCAAATGGGGACCCTCACTGGTTTGCTCTTAGGGTTTTGCGTTGGGTAGCAATCTCATAGTCTCTGATATCTGGGAATTTCATGTCAAGGTCTGGAGTCATCATCCGAGCCAAGTTGGGAGTTTTAGCCCGAAACTGAACGTAAACGTCATGGAAGTGCTTAGAAGGCCTCGCAGACGAGGATCGCCTGTGCTTTCGCTCAATTCTGACACTTCCTATTTTTTAGGGATTCTGCTTTTTTGCTTTTTTGCTTTTTTCGTTTTTGGCATTTCTGGCCCAATCTGGAATTTGCTATTTTTAGAAAGTTGCTTTTTTGCTTTTTTCTATTTTTAGTAAGTTTCTATTTTTAGAAAGTACAGGGTGTCATTAGCATTTGAGTCAAAAGTTTCTATTTTTGGAACTAAAAAGCAAGCAAAAAATCGAAAAATCATGAGAAAAGCAGAGAAAAAGCGCATGCAAGGCAGAGAAAGGCGCATGCAAGATGAGAAAAGCAGAGAAAAGCGCATGCATGCAAGAGAGAAAAGCAGAGAAAAAGCGCATCAAAAAATGCAAAGTCAAAAAATCAACTGGATAAAATCGCGCCATCATGAGAAAATCACTGAAAAATCAACTAAAAAAGCAGGCAGTTCATGGTGAAATTCGCCTAAGTCTGGAAGAGGTACGCCCTTGAGAAGTTAAAAGTCCAGTTGAAACTTTAAAAAATCCAGTTCGAAAATCCAGTGATCAAAGGGAAAATCCAAGTAAAATTCATTTGAGGAAATTCGCATTCTTCAAGAAAATCCAGTTGGACGAAGTGAAAATTCCAGTTGGACAAAGTAAGAAATCGACTAAGGCATCAAAATTATTGAACTGGACTTCAGGAAATTGAGTGGAGTGAAAATTCCAGTTGGGAAGTGAAAAATCCAGTTGGAAGTCGAATTTTCTCAAGGTAGAATCGAATTTTTTCTAAGGCAAAGTCACTTTGAGAAGTTAAAATTCCAGTTGAAAAGTCAAGAAGTCCAGTTGAAGGTCGAATTTTGCTAAAGGCAAAAAAAATAAAGAAAAACTTAAGTTTTCTTTCACCAAGCCAAAAGGGACGCCTTGTTTGAAAAGTCAAAGATATGGATAAGATTGCTTTTTCGTTTTTAAAGCAAAATACAACCAATGAGAGAAAGAAATCGACCTAAAACAATTTGGGAAGGTTTTTATTATAAAAGACAATCTACTGAGCTCATTATTTTATTATTTACAAAGTCGACTTTCTTCACAGGCAGAGCTCTCCCAAGAAAAGACGTCTTTTTCAGCTGCAAGTGGATTTTTTATTGAGTTCCAGAACACTGAATTGAATTTTTTCTCCTCCTTTCTGGATTTTCTTCAAACAACTGCAGGTTATCTTTGGCGATTTTGAGAAGGGAATTGGATTTTTTCATTAAAGATTGGAGAGAACTTCAATATAAACCTTTAAAAATCCAGAAGATTATTTAAAATTCCATGAATGCTTTTGAAAATAATAAAGGAAAATCGATTTCATTTAAGAATTTATTCTTTATGCATCCTTTAATCAAGTTCTGGATTTTTAATCATTTTTTAAAAAATTTCTCCAGCTAGGAAATCGCCTTTTTGCAAATTTATTAAAAAATTCTCTAACTTCGAGTTTCTTACAGGCGTAATGTCTTCTCCAAAGAATGTGGGAGGTGGAGTCAGAAAGGCTCAAGTCAAGGAAGTCCTGAAGGAATTTTATCCAGAATCCCAGTTGTCCTCGAAGTGGAGAAAAGTGACAGATACAAATTTTGAACAATTTAATGCGATTCAGCACAAGAGAAGGATGTTTGGCACAGGAAACGAAATGCCTACACCTATCGCCTCAAATATTGTTAAGTCTGGACTTCATCAAGCAGCAGGATTTCCGCCTGCAGTTCAGTGCAGTGAGTTAATGGTTGAATGCGCCAGAAGGTACAATCCTCAAACAAGATCAATTAAAACGCCCAATGGAATCACCTTGGCCTATTTCACAGAGGATTCAGTCAGGGAGGTATTTGGTATTCCCCATCGCCGGAAAATGTTAAACAGGACTCAGCAAGAATCACAGGCCATGTTCGATCAAGCCAAGGAATCCTGTTTGGACATCATCAATTCCAACTGGATTAAAGAACCCAAAAGGCATCGTTCCAAGTTGCCAAAGAGACTAATTTGCACAGATTTTAAGATAGAATATAGTGATATGATTCACATGCTGAACAGAGTTATGGGAACTTCTCAGGGAGCCTTCTTTGAGGTGTGGATGTTTTCATACGTGGAGGAAATCGTATTGGGAATGGAGGCTATAAATTGGGCCAAGTTAATAAGTGATAACATCGATTTCCAGTTGAGAAACCTTGAAAAAACTAAAACCTTTTACATGAGTTCTTATGTGGTTTACATTCTGGCAAGATTCACTAAGTACAGAGGACTGATTTGTAAAGGCGAAGTGGGACTTCGGAAGGATCAACTCAAATCATATGAATGTTACCCGCAGCTCCAGCTACATTACAGGGACAATTTCAAGATAACAAATGATGCCTTCCTTATGTACATCACACGAGTTCTTCAAGGAACAGTACAGAGAAGGCTATCTAAAGAAGCTATGGCAATGCTTGACAAGTTCGGGTCTTGGTTTATCCAGTTTCCGACATTTACTTACATAAGAATTCATGGATTCTCTGATGCTCCGTACCGACTTCCTCGATACCCAACAGACAAAATTGTTATGCTTGAGGTAGCAAGGCAACTAGCATGCGTAGACTCCATTCAGGCGAAGAAGAACAAACAAAGAGTGGATTTTCCGGTTGCAATTGGAAAAATGCTAGAAGTCTGTCCTTCGTTACAGTCAGCCAAAACAGCAGGGGTAGAGTTGCAATTTTACAAATTCAGCACCTATAATCCAAGGTCCGATTATGACCCATACCTGAGAATACATGGGAAGAAGTCCCTTCATGTTATGCAGATCGAAGATTACTGGTCTAACCTGATGGACGAGTATGGAGTAAGGAAGAAGGCTTGGTCAAGAATTCCAGTTGAACTTGTGAAAAGGTGCGACTTGTTCCCTATACCTGACCAAGTGAAAGACGACGGGGACTACATCCATCCTCAATTTGAACAAGAAAAAGATAAGCCTATTTTATTGCCTAACTGGACACAACCCGAGTTGACCGATGTGAACACATTGATGAAGGACATTTTTGCTTACTCAAGGGAATGGGTCGATGGTCAGATCAGCAAGTTGAGGAAGGAAGGAGTTTCTCTTACTTACGCCACATTGAACAATAAGGATGGCCAGGAGGAAGCAATTGGCGAAAATCCGGATGAATCTCCATATCCCAGCAAGAGGAAGGTAGTAAGTGGAAACCTTCAACTAGAGGAAAAGGAGTCAGCTAATGAGGAATTGGAAAGTAAGAAGCAGAAGGTGACTGAAAATCCCTCATCTTCGAGGACCTTGTCAGTTGAAAATGTATCCATTGTTGATATCGAGCCAAGCTATGAGCAAGAATTTCAGTTTCAAGAGTTAGAACAGGTAGATTCTTTCCAAAATCAAGCCTCCACGGAGTGTTTGGAAGGAGATGATACTTTGATGATTGAAGGTGCAGGAGATACTGAGATCCTTGAGGATAGTAAAGAACTAGGAGATGAGGTAATTTCTGCTCTTAAAGGAATTAATGATGATGTTCAGTTAGAGGATGGAATGGAATTATCCACAATCCCGGATTGGCTAACTGAAAGTTTGAAGAAGAAGTCCAGACCACTGGATGAAGTTCAACCAGTTGAGAGCATACAGGACTTCCTAGAAAGAATTGGCAAGGCTAAAACGCCTAAAAAGCCTAAGAAGTATTCTCAGATTACCAGGAATGATACAGGATCCAGGATCTTACAGGTGGCAGTCCCGAAGATTGATAAGCCAAGAGATCAGATTGCTCCTATGGATTATGAAGTTACAACGTTGGACATTGGCCCAACGACAATAGATCAGGATTTCCATGAGTTGGCAGACACTTCCAAAGCCATCAGGGAGAAGTTTGATAAAACAGAAGAGAAGAAGGAAAGGTTGGAGTTAGAAAATCTAAGGCTGATAGAGTTCATTCAGCAGCTAACAGCCCCTTTGCGTCAGGAAAATGCAGCCTTTATTCCACCGTCATCTCTTACTCCGGAGTCCGTTGATGTCCTTGAGGCTATGAGGATTACGAGTCAAGCTACCAAGAGTTGGGTGACCAATATTTCAAAACAAATGGAGCAATTCTTGGAGAAGTGCGCCCAAACTTATGACAGATCTGCATTGCTGATAACTGAAGTTAGTCAAGTTGAGGACCATTGGGAAGATTTCCAGTATGTACAGGACAAAGTGATACCTCGTTTGAGGGTTCTAAAAGAAGTCTCCTTGCAAATTTTGATCCAGGAAGGTGTTGTCGAAGAGGGAGCCTCGTACGATTTCAGCAGGTGGTATTATTCCTTATTGGCCAAAAAGAAGACATATGATGGAATGAAGGAAGAATGTGCTGCTATACGGAACACGATTGAGAAAATTCAGTTCAAAATCCTCACTTCTCTTGAAGGATTGACAGGACAAGAACATCATGATACGAATGGCTTAGATTTAGAAGGATTGAAGAAAAGTGTGATGAGCATTTACTTCAAGGAAATGCAGATTATTACAGAGAATCAGCTTGATGATATGTCTTCCCTTTTGACCTTCATGGAGAACTTTCAGAAGCAGGAGGCTAGATGGGAAGGAACTTTTACTCAGTGCCTGGAGACCTTGGACGTGATTGGAGTGCAACTGGATTCTGTGCCGAGTATCTCGATGGAGGAACTTGATTCTGTGTTAGCCAAATTTCTTGCATTTGCAGCTAGGGAGCGATCCAAAGGGAATTGCATTCTGGATTCCCACCTGCTCGAATGAAGTGCAAGGTGTCATCATTTGCCATGCTCCAAATGGCGTATTCTGCTTGTGCCACGTGTCTTTGAGTTTGTTATGCTTTTAGGGTTAGGGTTGGTCAAATTTGATCTTGGCCGTTGATTTCAAATTTAATCTTGGCCATTGCTTTGTAATTGGGGTGCCTATATAAACCCCATTCATTTCATTTATTCAGGGAGAGACTGATGAGATTGTTGCAATATTGCTGTTTAAATAATAAGTGGATTCAGAGTTGAGCATTTATTATTTCTATGAGCCCGCATGGTTTCATTGATTTCTTCAAAATAGAGTAAATTTGTTTTCAAGTATTTAGATGAATGAAAGATTGATAGTGTTGGAAAAGTGGAATTAGTTCATACCTTTTTCAATTGGATGATTTTCAATTTGATGTGTAAGGTTAGTCTGAACATTAAAACTGCTTAAATTGAATTCTATTATCTATATGCATTGGTCGAATTGATGGTGATATAGTGTAATAAGATATCTTTCGCAAACCCTTGAAGATTGCACCGTCTTTGTCTAGTTGTAGTGCCGTGCTTGGCGAAGCAAAGATTGGTTTAAATTCCATTATCCAGCATTTGTCTCCGAAGTTCATAGGTTTAGTTCTGCGTAAATCTAGTTCCTTTACCCCCATTCCCTTTTATTTATTTTTGTCCTAAACCGAAAATTCCAAAAAACATAAGAGCATTCAACGTTACATCGATCCAACTCCCTACTTTGAGTGAGTTCATCATTTTAAGGTCCCTTTGTGAAACCAGCATATCACATCATCCATTGAGCTTGTCCATCCCCCAAACCGGAACATTGGAATTACCGTATGACCTTTCTGGCAATCTTAGCATAAGAGGTAATTTTTCAAGAGAGGATAAAGCCGCCCTTGGGCATTCTTTTCTTTATTCTAAGGTGTTTGGTGTGTCACAAAACACTCATCAACAATATCATCGTCCAATCTTGGTTTGGGACAAGCACGACTTATCACGAGTATCTATTCATTGAAGACAAGAATGACTCCTCTATATTTAGCCATCGACGTCTTCTAGGTTATGTATCATGAGTTTTTGTTCCTCATTAGCGCGACCTAGAGTGTTAGCCAAATCTCATGATCAGGTACACTGGTGGAATTGTGCGAAGGCCTGGGACGATCATCATAATCACCGCGGGTCTGTTGAAGTGCATTATGAAGGCAATCTCATTCAAGCTTAATGTCGTTGTTGTGTAAAGCTTTCGACCGATGAACTAAACTACAGGGATTGATTCCGCGTGAAATCTAAAGATCATTGTTTATGTAGAGCTCGATTACATCGTTTGAACATGGGAGAGGCACGCAAACATCTAGGCTATAGATGCGTGATAATCTCTCTCTGAGTCTTTGTATATTGTACACTGCAGATGAACGATTGAACCTGAGTATTTATATTTTCCGTACAGTTGATGATTGGTGGATTATAATTTTGAGTTTGTTGTTTTGTGTTTCTCCTGTATTTCGAATTGTCTATGTGATGTCTATTGCTTGAGATCATTACGCAATGCTCGAGTTTTGGTTATTGTTTGAGCGAAGATTGGGCTTGGCTCTTTACGATGTATTGGTGTGATTAACACCTTTGTTTCTAGTATCATTGGCTTGAGTCTGTAGCATACTAAAGTTTTCATTTTGCTAAGTAAAGACCATAGATTTTTTCCGTACTTGAGATCGGGCATCTTACAGTCTCATGGTCAATGGAATGCCATGCCAAGCCATAAACAAGGAAATGAATTGTTTCTATGTATGATTGTTTATCTATGACTTGCCACTATGTTTTGGCAGACATTCTCATCTTCCACTATTTTTTCCAAAATAATTGCAAATAGTTAAAGTGATAATTGTAGATATATAATGATAATTAGAGTGACATTTGCAGATCGAGACCCCCTAACGAAATTTTGTTAGAAAATGGGAAACACCTTATTTAACAAGCAATGCAGTTTGGCTCGCAGATATATATTGTCATATTCACTAGAGGTATCAACAACATATTGTGAAACTATACCCACAACTATAGGGAACTCCACCTATGCAACCAAATACTATTGTCAAAGATATTAATTCATTCATACTAGAGTGATAATTGCAGCTTCCAATTGCATTTGTTTGTCATGGCATTCCAAGAGACCACATTTGCTTGAGGCATTTTTTCAAACAGTTCAATGCCTTGTCTATGAAAGCATTATTAGTAAGCATAATAGTAAGCAACAACATAGACAAGGTAGTGAACAGTTTGAAAATTGCCTCAAAGAAATGTGGTTTCATAGTGATTGGAATGCCATGACAAGCCATAGACAAGGCAACGGACTGTTTGTAAGTATGATTGCTTATCTATCGCTTGCCATTGTGTTTTGGCAGACATATACTCACCTCACACTGTGTTTTCCAACTTGCAATCATAGAATGCATGTATATGGTTGTTGGAAAACATTATGTGTTTACTATCAAAGCATAATAGTAGATCTGGATTGTCATGGCATGGTAACACCATGGTGATTGGAATGACATGACAAGCCATAGACAAGGCAATGAACTGTTTCTATGTATGATTGCTTATCTATGGCATGCCATTGTGTTTTGGCAGACATATACACACCTCACACTGTGTTTTCCAACTTGCAATCACACTATCCATTATCTTATATGTATTGTACCATTTACTTTAGAATGTTGTAGATATTTTATGGTCTATGGTTTCATTAAACCTAGCAACGAGAATCCATTGCACATTGTGTTGCGTAAGCTTCCATGCATCATACCATAATTATTGTTAGAAGTGCATTTTCTGTTGTGCACTTCAATGTTTTTGTTCTTTTTTGGGGGCTGCAGACTGCAAGGTAACCCATAGTGATCAGGTAAGATTGAAAGACCATTCTCATTGTTTGTTTTATTGCTTGCATTAGAATGATAAGATTGGTATTACTATTAGTTTTTTGTGATAACTCTGCAACTTTATGGGCTGAGGATTGGGAAGCAACCCATATCCTCCTAGGTAAGATTCAAAGATTGTCTTTAGTATTCTGATTCATTTCTTGCATTAGAATGAAATGATTAGCCTTTTGAAATAAATCTGCTGCTTTATGGGGTTAGTTTACATTGTTTTTTCTATTATTATTTCCTGTATGTGCCATGCATGCAAAATGATCGCAGGAACTAGTCTCATGTGTTATAAACTAATTTAAATAATTTTCTTCCCTCTCTTTTCCAAACAACGCACCATTTGTTGCATATTTCCTGTTTCAACTGCCAGAACAAATTTGTAAATCTAGAATACAAATATGCAAGTTAGACATCAGAGCTTATAATTTACTTGCTTTGCTGTATCGATATGGAGTTTGAATTTAAAGGCATGATAAGCTCAAACTAGGATAATCTACAGGTATTTCTAAGCATCAACATAATACACATATCCAATATGTCATTACACAAGGGTATACACTAGAATAAGTATTGACTATTTAATACTGGTACACGCTACTGATTCTCAATTATGACCCTGTTTTACATGCCAGCAAAAGTAGCTTTCCGCAGCCTGACAAAAGAAATCCCTGAAATATAAGTTCCATTTGTCTTTGTGATATATGATAACCTTGTTTTATCTTTTTGCATAGAAATCAGTTTCTTGTGATGTGGATGGTACAACAGTGATTTAGAGTATAATCTGGTAGAGACCATTTGAAGCCGTGGTTATGATCGAGGACATAACTTCTTAGGAAATTCTCTGATGGAAGGTCAACTTGATATCAGGTTTGGGCTGCTACAGTACTGACTTAATAGATTTATGTTGTAGAATTGTCATAATACATATTACCATGTTTTCTAATTCTGTATGTTTGATTCTAAAGTTACATAATTTTTGTTGGCAAAAGTTGTCTATTTGAACAATTGCATAACACAGTTTTTTTTTTTTTATTGAATTAAAGTTGTTGAGAAAAATACAGAGAACCATGGCTATGAGCAAACAATAGCCATAACTAGCACAACTACATAGCAGCCATCTAATTAAGATACATATTAGCCCTCCAAAGAAGGGAAAAATGAAAATAGAAACAACAATAAATCTGTCACATACCAATTGGAACTGAAGCAAGAGAAAACTGTAAACTGAAACAATCCCAATTGAACAGTAACCAATCGAAGCCTTCAGCTGCGTAGGTTCTGGTATCGGCTTTGATATCCAATTGATCAGCCATGCGGTTGATAGTATGATGTATGTCCTTGAAGCATTGATAATTGGATTTGTTCAAACATCCCTCAATACAACAAAGAATTAGCCAAGTAGGTTCAGTCTAAGCCAACTTGCAGTTCTGAACAAGAATCATGGAGGCTTAGTGTATGACATCTCCAACATAAGGCATAGCACAAAGTTAATGGATTGTTTTTGTGGGTATTACTTCAGGTCCTAGGAGGACAAATTTTCTACTTTGTACACTGTAACTTTTTGCTACGATGGATCTGCATTGCATTGGGACAATCATAGATGCCATGAACGGATCTTAGTGAACCTGATTGGCTGATTGCATATTCTTCAACATAAGCTGGACAATACTATATAAAGGTTGATTTACGTAGTGCTATGAATACATAGAAATTCAAATGAAAATTAACACCAAAGTTTTGATTCTAAAAGAATGGTGCTGTTTAATAGGAGTTTATGACTTTATAAAACCGTTTTTAATACTGTGGATGACTCTTAATCTCACTCTTGATGGTAGATGATTTTGCAAGGAAGGCTTTGCTCTTAAAATTTCATACCCATAAAATCTAGAGCAGGATTAAAAACTTGATTTTGGTTTTGCTGATCCACTCATCCGCCCTTAATCAGACTTGATGGTAGATGAATTGCAACGAAGGCTCTGCTCATTTAATTTCATACCCATAATATTAGGGTAGGGTTAGAAACTTGATTTTCGTTATTTAAGCAAAAGGAAGTGCTTTCTCATGGTAGGAGTTATGGTTTTAAACAGAATTTTATTGCTCAGTTGTCTAGAGTGTTTTGTTAAACTTGGGCCCGCTAGGACTTCTTGTGTGTATACTGGGCTGCTGTATGTCTGAGCCATTGGTGCTCTTTGTGATGAGCTCTTTAGCAGGCTTTTTATTACAGGTCAGACGTGGCTCATTTTTCTAACATCCTCAATGGGGTAGACTTTGGTGTTCGGGGTTCCTACTCTGGGTTTGATATGGTTACACATTGGTGTTTGGGGCTTCTACTCTGGGTTTGATATGGTTACACTTTGGTGTTTGGGGTTTCTACTCTGGGTTCGAAATGGTTATTCATCACACAGTTTAATGGTCAAAGTTAAAATAAAAATAAAGATAATTATGTATCTTTTTTAGTTGGGAAGAGATATGAAATTGAAATAAACTGTTTGACCATTTAAAAGTGTGATATTTAAATGAAATGATTTGACACTAATATTAAACTTGGACCCTTAGGCAACTTGATCGTAAGACCTCCACTGGGCTGCCCTCTTTATAACAAGGGACTTTTTGAAGGCCTCTTATTACAATTTGGGTGGGGCTCATTTCCAGTTTGTGATCATTCTAATTAAAATGGTTTTTGGAAAGCATTGTGTGTTTACTATCAAAGCATAATAGTAAATCTGGATTGTCATGGCGTTCCAACACAATGTGGGTTGGAATGCCATGACAAGCCATAGACAAGGCAATGAACTGTTTCTATGTATGATTGATTATATATGGGTTGCCATTGTGTTTTCGCAGACATATACTCAGCTCACAGTGTGTTTTCCAACTTGAAATCATACTATGCATGTATATGCTTGTTGGAAAACATCCAGTGTTTACTATCAAAGCATAATAGTATATATGGATTGTCATGGCATTGCAACACCATGGCGATTGGAATGCCATGACAAGCCATAGACAAGGCAATGAACTGTTTGTGTGTATGATTGCTTATCTATGGGTTGCCACTGTGTTTTGGCAGACATATACTCACCTCACGCTGTGTTCTCCAACTTGCAATCATACTGTGCATGTATATGCTTGTTGGAAAACATTGGGTGTTTACTATCAAAGCATAATAGTAAATATGGATTGTCATGGCATTGCAACACAATGGTGATTGGAATGCCATGACAAGCCATAGACTAGGCAATGAACTGTTTCTATTGCTTGTCTATGGCTTGTCATGGCATTCCAAGACCATGGTGTTGGAATGCAATAACAATCCATATTTACTATTATGCTTTGATAGATTTTTTCAACAATCCATATTTAATATTTAGCCATGGTATTGGAAGCCATGACAATCCATATTTACTATTATGCTTTGATAGATTTTTTGCAAGCATGCGTAGCTTGTTCAAAAGAACCTGTTTTAGGCTTTTAGCCATAGCAGCAAGGCAGTGAACTGTTTGATAGATTGCTTTGTTAGACATGTATGAAAAATGTGGTAGCATAGTGAACTGTTTCATAAAAAGCCTCAAAGAAATGTGGTCTTGTGGTGATGTATGCATACATAGATGTGCATATACATACAGACATATCTATGTATGCATGCATACATATGCATGTACATACAGACATATATATGCATGCATACATACATACACATGTATATACATTCAGACATATGTATCTATCATGCATGACATACATATGTATGTATGTGTGCATGACACATGCATACATACATACAAATATATATAATATATAAAATGTATGTATATATGTATATTACATACATATATATAATATGTATGTATGTATATGTATGTAAATTATTATCAATTTAGGGGTTAATAATTAAAAATAATAAATGTGTCATTTGTATAGATATATATGTATGTATTATATACTTATAGTACACACACACAAACACACACACATTTATATACAGTGTATTTCAATTGCTATCGAAATGTCCTTCATAGCAGCAGCAAAAATGCATGTGAAGTTTCATATGGCGGGCAGAATGCAGTATCGAAAGGGCAGAGAGGACAATGATGTTGCGGGTAATGTTGTGAGAGGGGTACATGGCAGCAGAGGACACAGAGTCGACCAAAAGATAGGTGCATGAAACCCTTAACAGTCCACTATATGAAACTCATAAATGGTATGTATATATACACACACTTGGCCAAACATTAGGTGCATGAAACCCTTAACAGTCGAGTATATGATACCCTCAAATGCTATATATATATATATGGGGATTGCAGAGATAGACATACATATGTCTGAGATCTATACAGTGTTTATAGGTATTACAGATATATCAATATATCTTTTGGGCGACTGTGTGTGTGTGTGTGTATATATATACAGACACACACACAGTTGGTCAAAAGATAGCTGCAAAAAACCCTTAACAGTCGCGTATATGATACCCTCAAACACTCTCAATATATATGGGTATTGCAGAGATAGACATATGTATGTCAAAGATGTATACAGTGTTTATAGATATTGCAGATAATATCAATATATCTTTTGGCCGGCTCTGTGTGTGTATATATATATACACGGTGAAAAGATAGCTGCAGGAAGTATCTCAGAAATGAAACAAGATTTTCAATACTGTAAAGAACATTTGGAAAGCAATTTAAAAACACAGACAATAGAGGTTCATTGTCGTTGTGAGGTTGGAAGACGACCTCACTTGCCATTGTGAGGTTGGAAGACGACCTTACTTGTCATTGTGAGGTTGGAAGATGACCTCACCTGTCATGGCGGAAGTTTACTATTTTTCTTACGATTTGGAAGTGTTCATAATTACAGGAGAAATGAAAAAAATATCACCACGACTTGCTCCCAATGTCTCCACAGTCGGTTGTGAAGTGCACCACCACTAGTCCCTTGATGGAGGGTGTTATGTGCAGATGCCAACTTTGAATGATGTTGCACAGAACCCAAATGATACCCTAGTTTGTGAAAAGCACACCAATGTGGTTGTCGAAAGACCAACAGCGAAGGGAAGAGGGGAAGTTAACGCGGAGTAAATGCGCATTAAGTTTGCAAGGACTAGCATGGAGGGAAACATGCAAGAAAGTACCATGCGTCCATCAATGGTCGATGCCACCTTTTGCCTTTTAAAGTCTTTTTTTGGAAACCACTTGATATGAGTTGGAAAACGTGCGAAATTTTCTCTTGATTTGAATTTTCTGAGTTGCCAGCTAGACCCTCTACAACCTCTACACTGTGCAATCCGAGTTTTTGGCTGACATGTCTTCTGCTGACGTGGACCCCTCGCACAACATACCCCTCACCACCATCGAGCCCTCTCCCTTACTTATATCTAAATATTAGATTATAATAATAATTTTATTATTATTTTGCTGGTACATAATTATTTTTTGTTATTGTTTTATCATAATATTTTTTTATATTGCTATAATAACTATTTTCTCAAAAATATTGTTTTAGAACTATTTTATATACTTCAAAAATATTTTGTTTTATTTTAGAGCTATTTAAAAAAAAGATATATTTTATTTTATATGGCTCTCGAAAATCAATCAACCAAATTATGGAGACTCTTTACAAACAAATCATTTGCTCATCAATATTTAACAAATATTTATTCTAATGAACAAACTCAACTTTAACTAGAATTGTGCCTAGTATGAACTGGTCAAGGTCAACCCTAACAACTATAATATTTATCAAACTAGTATGAATTGGTCAAGGTCAACCCTAACATCTATAATATTTATCAACGTAGGATGAATTGGTCAAGGTCAACCCTAACAGCTATAATATTTATCAATCTAGTAAAATCATGATACATTTGGTTTGCTTGAATTTGTTGTTTTTAAACTTTTATATAGCCTACCTCTAAATCACTACCATGACTCATGTATCAACTAGATTATAAAGGAAAGTACTCCCTACTACGTAAAACACTTATATTGTTTAATATTAAATAAACTCCTCCCTACTACGTAAAACATTTATATAGTTTAATATCAAATGAACTCAAGTTCAACTATATTACGAGGGTCTTAATATCAAACTCAAAATCAACCAATCAACCTAAGAAGGCTCTTTACTAACTAATAATTTGCTCATCAATATTTAACACATTTGTTCTAATGAACAAACTCAATTTTATAATAGTCATAGTTGTGCCTAGTATGAATCAATCTCGAAGCCAATGTCAACCCTAACAACTATAATCTTCATAACCCAATAAAAAATGATACATTTTGCTTCCAAGATTCTACTGATACTCAAACTATTATGTCATAACTCATCTATCAACTAGCCAACAAATACTATAATTACAATACTACAAAGGCAAGTAATTACAATACTACAAAGGCAAGTACTCGCCACTACTTGGCACTTGTTTCATATGAAGCTTGGAACACACTTAAAAAAAATGCAGCAATCAATATGGATCAATACGAGTGAATATAGCACACACCATAATGAAGAAGGTATACCCTCCAATCATGGTGCCCTTCATCAAATTTGGGGGATTCGCTGTATCATATTCATGTTCACAAGGCAAAATAAAAGTACACTATCCAACAGATAAAAAGAATAGAGTGATGAAACTGAGGCTATCCGTTTTGTTGGCAACAAAGCGGAACATGACTACACTTGTATCAGTTTTACTTTTCCTTTTGCATAACATCACCATTCAGCACTAGTATGTAGCGGGAAAAAAATCCCCTCTTTCTCCAACATGTTCCATAAGCATCCCCACATCCCTTCATGCCTCAAACACATGTATTAAGGTTTGCCTGCTTCACTCCAATATGTACACTGACTGCAGGGACTAAATCTAATCACAGCTTACAATATTCATTTTAATTGCATGGCTTAATAGTTTAGCTGCCGGGCCATTCTTTTGTGCACCGGTGGTTAGTATAATGTAGCCACTGACCGCAACACATAGAAGTGAAACTAAAAGCGTGACTTAAAAGTTTTGGCTGCTAAGTCATTTTTGTGCGCTGGCAATCATTGTGGTAGATGTAGACTAGGTAACACTAGATTTACCATGCTCCATTTATAATCATAAAATTCATTGCCATTGCATCATGTTGAAAGAGGCGCTGCACGTTCTGCTTACTATGCACAACTTTTAATAATATGCTCATTTACTAGGTTCAGAGCAACAAAGAATTGAACCAGGCATCCACCAAACTTCAGCCCTTGACATACATCTAAATACACTTATTATGAAAAGTTGTGCATGTAGCAGATGCAAATTGTCTGTGAGCAATGAAAGACTAAGCTTTTTCCCTTTGTGAAAGCACATTATTGAAAATACAAATCTGAAATTACTGATGACATTTTTCTGCCTTCTCTCTGCTTCCACTTTTGCGTGCATGTCAACCAGAGCCTTTCCAACTATAATATCTGACAAAAATACCCATTCCATTATCCTTTGATAGATATCCATACTCTCTTCTAAAGCTTTTAGTTTCACCGCTATGCACTACGGTTAGCAGCTACCCTATACTAAAAAACAGTGCACACAATTAAAAATGAGCATTATGGGCTGCAATTAGATTAAGCCATTGCGGCCTGTGTACAGTCCAATAATCATATTCAATGAGATGCTGTCTCACTCTTTCATGTGTTCAAACAGTTTATAGGGACCTCACATGCTTGTAGCAAATACAAATTGTCAGCAAGAGATTAACGAGTGTACTTTTTTGCCTTGTGCAAGCATGTTCTTGAGATTACTGGTCTGCAATAATTGAAGATATGTAGATTAGTCTTCAGGGAGATTGTGTGTAGTAAGCAGAATGTGTATGGTGTGTCAGGTTAAGGACTTGAATGTAATATGCCTGGCAGGGTACCAAAATTTAAAGCAAAAGATAGTTCTGTCTTATGCAAATTCTGCTCCAAACTTGCAGCACTTGGTAAGCAGCAAATTGTAAAGCTTCAATAGCAGTGTGCATTGTTGAACAGTTCGTTGAGCACAAGGGTTTGCTTCCACTTTCCAATTGTCCATGACCATGCATCTATAAGGTAATATGGTAACAGTAGAAACTTGCAATTTATCTATTTGCAGACAACAGGCAGCAACTGATAGAAAAACCAAACTTGAAGTGATTGATTCTTATATCTAGTTAAAATTCAAAGTTTAAAAAACAATAAATAAATCAACTGATATTAAGCTAAAGATCTTTTTGAATTTTTTTAAATTACAACTGAATGAAGAGGATAGTGTAAAAGTTACAGACAAGTCACCATGGCATGGGGGCCCATGTGGTGGAATAAGTTGAATACCTTCATCATTTTATTTATTTTCTTCTATATTCTGAATTTTCGTTTAGCATGGTTCCCAGGAAACTGTAATGAGCGTTCAGAATCTCAAACATTTATGAAAAGAAAATCTACAGCGCCTAACTGCAATTTTTTTAAGAGTGTTATTTTATATAAAATCCCTTAAGAGGCTCAAATAAATGCTGTACAGGATGATGTACATGCACTCCAAATGAATCTAGACCTTACATTGTCCAATTACTTGAGTCCCTTTAGTGAAGGCCTTTGTTAAAATGGCATGGGTATGCCCTGTTGTCCCCAGGACAGTTGCAAGAGGTCTGCACTCACCCAGCTGCCACAGCAACAGGACATCTCCAAACAAATGTTCCAGGGAGATTGCAAATTCCACCTTACTTCGCATCCTATGAATGGAGATTACTGCCTCAGAGAAGGGTGTTAACTGTTAACTAAGTGGAGCATGAGTACATTACTAGAGAAGGCATAAAGGATGCTTAAGTGTTTTGAGGCATGAAGGAACATAAATCTGTCAATGGGACTGTATGAAAGAGAGAAAATCTATTTTCAAACAAGAAAAAATTATTTTCAAGATTTTCCAAAAAATAGCTAATCGGTGACAAAGAGCCCATAAAAAAATACCGTGTTATCACATAAATAAAGCATTCATGGAGAGATTTAAACTTAGGTTCCATGATTGTATTGATGTCCATTAATGACCAAAAGTAGGTCAATGACACTCAAGATACAGCAGGGGACCACCAACATAAGTGGTCAAGAAACCAATACAAATAGCCAAATAGAGGGAACAAGAACCCCATAGAGCGTAAGCTGAGTACCAGAGAGAGAAGGTGGTCTCATTGAGTACAGAGTCTGGGCCAGAAATGGAGGAGTCACTGGTGTCATCATCGATCACTGTGAAGGGGCAGAGAAAAAAAAACATATAGCAGACCCCCAACATAAT
The DNA here is from genome assembly GCA_007258455.2 of Sequoia sempervirens. Classification (NCBI taxonomy): domain Eukaryota; kingdom Viridiplantae; phylum Streptophyta; class Pinopsida; order Cupressales; family Cupressaceae; genus Sequoia; species Sequoia sempervirens. Next base: position 27,943 of record VDFB02336645.1, read on the forward strand.
CGTGTGCAGAACAAAACAGATAGTTCACATACATGCAAATCATTACAGGTTGTTCAAACACCACAATACATTTTCCTTCATTAAGGTTTGTATCTAAGTTGTAAGATGGTTTGGGAAATCAACCCCTTCTCATAGTTTGCTTTAAGTCTTGCAAGTTTTAAATTTAAAGTGCTATCAAAGTATCTAAAGCACATATTGTGCTATTTATGAGGAAAGCTTCCTTTCTGTGCTATGATGTGCTCTAATGCCCGTGCTTTTCATATGTTGACAAAAAATTAAAGCATTCATGGAGAATGGAGAAAATTCAGGGGGCAACTATATGTCATGATTTGCATGCAAAATCAACCAGACAATGCCCTATATAATAGAGTACCCAACAAAAAATCACAAGTCTCACGCACATGCAAAGCATGACAAGGCCTCACATGACGTTGGCATGTATTTTGCTTCCCAAGGTTTGTGCCTAAGTAGTTAGAGGGCTTGAGAAAGCCCAATCTACACCAAAGTCCACTAGGAAGTTTTGATGATCGAGTACTCCTTGTGGTTAAATACCTTACTTTTATCTTGTAGTTACATGATATTTAAGGGCATAAATTTAGAAGCTTAATTACCACATAACGGTCAATTTTACAATAATAAATTATCATAAGCTTTAAAGCAGTTCACACTTCAGTCTTCACCCTATATATCATTTTTACTACAAATTTTCCCAGTATCATGTTTACCTATATA